>VWYI01029324.1:0-43668 GCA_013399455.1 Anthoscopus minutus
GAATAAATTCCCAAATCCACCGCAACAGTGGCAGAGAAAATATGTGATATAGTTTTACTGAATACCTTAAAATTCTAATTTTATTTATATTCCATTGTCTTTGAATTTAAATCTCTGTAAAATACAATTTGCTCTTGATTATGACTTATGTTAGTGATCCTGACCAGACTGGGAACTTTGTAATATAAGATAATCTTTGCAATCACTCGACAGTATAACAGGTCACTGAGACAGACTATTATAAAAGCTTATTAAATATATAGGTAAAGTATGAATAAATGAAATTAATAAATTTTAAAACAGTACTGTTACTTTGGTATGATTAACATTCCCACTGTTCAATGTGTGACCATTGTGCACATCCACAAGTCACACACAAAACACTTTTGCACATTCCAACATACATACTTATCTATACACATATACATGTAAGCTCTATCACATTATAATATTTCAGCTATATTTTGAAATAGTACTCTTATTTCCCTTATCAACCATTCTTGACAGAACTATAGATTAAGAGACATTTAGTAATATCACTTTTAAATGTCAGTCTTATTTTTTCCTGTCAATCTGTTGATGTCTTGATATGCTTATTATCTATGTTAATAAGAATTTATGCCTTTTTATACTAGAAACTGCAGTATACTAGAGCTGATACCTATAGATTAATTGCAATTTTGATTGGTAAGAATTTTTGTGGATTTTTCCCTCAGGTGCTTTATGACATTTCTTGTTAGTGTTTTGACTCCAAGAAACATAGTGTGAAGATTTTATAATGAAAAATAAGTCTAGAGGCTGCATACCAGGAATATAAGCAATAATCAAAAACTGAAGGAATCGAACATGCAAAACTATTTCATAGGAGCCTAGGCAAGCCAAACCCAGACCTCATAAAATAGATTTGGAAGAAAATAAGTTTCTATAATGGGAAGCAAGCAAGTGAAAAAAATAATTAGCACTTTAATATCCTACCCAGCCCCCATTTAAACCTCCCATAATGCCCTCCAGTAACTGTAATGTTACACAATACTTGAGATCAAAATATGGCATTGTGGTTCTAACTTTTAGAAAACAAAGCTGATTGGAGCTGGAGGGACCTGAGTAGATCCTTACATGCAGGCTGCTGTGACAGATCCTGAAACCTCAGAAATCAAGTACTCCCACCTGGACACATCTGCCCAGGAGAGGCATCAAAAATATCCATGAACAGCATATATACACAGGATGCACTCCAACAACATTATTTTTTGGATCTATTTTCAAACTGACCTCAACATCTTTGCAAGCAAAACTTCCTACTAGTAGAGGAAATGTTGTGCACATTAAGTCTAGAGACCCAACAAGGAATCCCAGCACCCTGCTCTGTACCTGAGCTCCTCTTGGTGCAGATAGAGCACTTCTGATACTTTTTCTGTGATGCATAGCTACCTTTATATAAAAAAGACTTATGGGAATTTTTTAAAAATCAATAGTAAAAGTAGAGATAACTCTCTGAGTATTCAAAACTGGCTATTAATCTCACAGAGTCATTGTTTAACACTTTAGCACTATTTCTCAGCTACCTAAGAATCCTATATATCACAATGTAGCAGACTATATCTGGAATGCTAATATAAATTACCCCATTTTCTTTTTACTGTTCTGTAAATGGTTCCTAAAACTCTACTTATAGCTTGTCATTAATCACAAAGAACATGTGAATAGATTCACATTCCAGCATATGTATAGTTTTTGTGATTTAATAATTTTAAAACCCTCCTTTTTCTCATCTGGATACGGTCATGCTACTTTAAGGGAAGATCAAACTATTTTCCAGATTAAAAATCAATAAAAGAAAACAACCAATATATCAAGGCTTTTCATATTAAAGGAAATTCTAGGCACTCTGCATTTATTTAGTAGCAGGAAAGACAATATTACCAAAGGGAAAAGCAGAATGACTCAGAAGTATTTCTTTAGAGCAACCAACATCTATGCCCCCTGCTTTAAGAGGAAATTCTTCATCTATTATTCCATTTTTGAACTAAACATCTTGATCACAATAAAAGTGAAGGGTGAAGTTACGTCTTGAGGACACATCTGGGAAGCTCTGCTGAGGGTTTCCACACCAGGCCATTTATAAGGCTTAAGCAGACTTGGAAATGAGTGTTGGGCATCCAGTGGCCTCATGGTACTGTTTCATCACAAATACTCATGTATATTAATGTCATCCTGACACTGTGTAACCTGCTTACAAAATTCCTCTGGTGTGTGTGACCAATATAGAAATTCATGGAAGTATGTCTCTGCTAACATGGCAGAAGAACTCAGAGGATGCAAAACCCTCTTTTAAAGTAACTGCAGGTTACAAAGGAAAATGGTTCCCAAGCAGAAAATCATGTTATCAAAATTGGAAATAATTCCTAAAATATGTTTTTCTATTATTTTAGAGAGGTATTTTATTCCATCAAGATTAATGTATACCTGTTGCCAAGGTATGAAAAAAAGAGCAGTTTGGTCAGATAAAAATCAACAATGATGTTTGCTCTAAATTTTTCTTACCCAGTTTTTGTAAAATGTTTGGAAAAGATTTTTAAAAAGTAGTTGATACAAAATTGAAATTTATCTTAATCTTATTTTAAACAGAGATTGATCAGTTACAATACTATAATCTTTTGTCAATGTTACCATACATCAGTCTTATGGATATGTGTTTTATATTTATAAGAGGATTTAACATCTGTCTTTTTGTTATATGTTTCTACAGTCTTCTCAGTGTCATCTGCTGAATTTAAGCCAGAATCTGGATACAGATAAGTCTGCTGTGTTCTCAGGAGGTACTGAGGTTAAATAAACTATCAGCCCAAAAGACCGAAGCTTATTCCAGCTTTTCTAGGTTCTTCTTTGACATTTATTTCTAAACTGGTTTAATGTGCACAGCTTCTTCAAATTCATCTCTTCAGAACTGTTCCACCATAATCACTTGTCCCTCTTTGAGCTCTGTTCTTTACAGCACTCACAGTGATGAGTCATTTCTTCAAACCAAACGGAACCATATCCATGTGAAATGCCTGTAATTATAGTTAGAATCAATTTCTAAAATAGAAATCCTTAGGAAACTTCTACACATACCCCCCAACACAGTCTGTATTTTGAAAAAGGTGTTAAAGGCTTGCCAATCACCTGACATTCCTTTGCGTTCTCTGTATGGCACAATCTGCTACACAGCTCCACTGAGGACTCCTGGATGTGTTAATGTCAAACTTGCTATGGCAAACAACAGATGTGTGGACATCAAAACTTGTACTGATTGCCTTGGTGACTTACTTGGCACAGCATGAAGTATGTAGTGCAAATATTGTTGTTAAGTCAATATGTGGCCAATATTTGAAGAGGTTGCAGACACATGAATTCAGATGTTGCACTCAAAAAAAGTAATATTTGTCCAACTGATCCTGAATCTAAAAAGCTCTGTTTCCCCTCCTTCAAAATAACATAATTATATGGTTGAACACATAGGCACACACAAACTAAGAACTTCTAAGAACATAGAAACTAAGAAACTAAGAACATAGGCAAACACAACTAAGGAACTCAGCAACATGCATTTGAAGAGAAATAGGAAAAATGTATGGGAAGCTGAGCTTAGTGACTCCCTCATTTATCTACAATTTACTAGAATTGTACTCTGGATAGTCTCATTTACTTCAAGCTGCAAAAACTGATTTTCAGTTTGTCCACATAACTTTTTAGGGAGTTTTGGTTACAAACAAATAAAATTTTTGATTAAAAGTCATCACACTTGTCCTTTACACAAATAGATCCAGAAAAAGTCAAGGATGAAGAATTGTTCTTTTTTACATAACAAACAGGTGTTTCATTTACACTTTCCTTTATTTGTACTTACATGTGTCAGTTTTCATATTTAAAAAAAAAAGTATTTTTTGAAATTGAGCAGTGCTTTCAGACAATTTATTAGAGCTTTTTTTCAAGATTACTTTTATTTTATGCCATTTTTAAAAGATGTAATAGGATAACTTGTGGGAGTTCTCACTCTTCCCGGGAGCTCTGCCCTGGTCTTTCGGTTTCTCAGCGACTGAAAAGGCATCAGCTGCAATTCCTGCAGGGATATCTCCGGTGACCCTAAGCCAGGTCCACGTGGCACAGGGCAAGTCCGGGCAGGTTGCGGTCGGGGCTGCAGTAAGGGAGAAACTCCCTTTGCAAGATTGTAAAGCCAGCTTTTACCTCCTGAATGTTCCTCTTTGCAGAAACCGGATGAGGCGAAGGCAAGATGCAAAGTCAGTTCTGGGGTTCAGGTTCTGATTTTATTCGACTCCGACAAACCCAGAACTCAGTTCTCCCGCTCCTACGTCCACCGTCCCTTTTTCTCCCTGGGGGTGGGGAAAAGGGGAAGGGGCCAGCCAGCCTACCGATCCAGGGAGAGGGGGTGTGGGAAAAGGCAGATTGATGCCCTTGGAGTCCTATCACTTGCTGCTCCCCCGGGAATTCTCCAGGGGCAGTTCAGGAACCCCCGCGGAGACCTTGCGGGGCTTGGGGAAATCCAGGACACACGTGGAAATTGCGTAACACATTGCAACAATAACCCATTTCCAAAATCTTTGCAATGGATCACCTGGTTAAAAAAAACCTCAATATTTTTTCTCACCGAGTTTTACTTCCATTCCAGTGTGTACCTTCATAAACATAATAATCACAAGCAAACTGACAAGCAAAGGAGGGCTCCACTGGAGTCAGCCGTTTTCATTCTGCTAAGGCACAAAAAGAAGTTGCGGCCCATCAAATTTACAGGACACATTGGGAATATATCTCTTTCCTATTAAACCTACACAAGGACTTGCATCTCAGACTCTTACCTCTGCAGTCAGAGATAGATCCTTCTATCTAGATAGAACTGCTGGGTACAGATAAACAAGATAGAAGTAATAAATAAAATTGAAACTATTCATACATCCTCCTTCCTTGATAATCATGCTTGCTAGAAGTTGTCTTTTGTTAAACACGGGAATCTGTACATAAACTTCTGCTTGCTGTTGCGTGCTTAAAATATTAATGTTTACTCAATTTCCTCTAGCATATTAAATATTCAAATATTAAAATATTTGAAACATATTGCAACATAGGATAGGGATTACCTAACCCGACTCAAAAATCAGAACTTGGATCTGACTTCTGTCTTGTAACGTATGCATGCAGAGCTTCACAGCAGGCATTACACAAAGTTTGGCTTCAACACAGGATAAAAGAGTTGGCAAAATACTGCTGTTGTTGAATTTAACCCTAACAGGGCTCTGACTCTTCCACAGATAAAACCAGCTTAACTTTTTCTGCCTTATAACCTGTGTCAGGTGCTGGCAAACAGAAAGAGTTTGCAAGATGGCCACAAAATTACTACCACAGGAAACAGTCAATCAGCTGAGAGTGGTGTTACTGTACATGTTATAGCTGCTGGCACCCTATCTGTGAATTTGTTGATTTTTCTAACCGTTGGATGGGTGCTTTCTGGAAATTCCTAGTTTTTATCTTTATGCTTGTCTGGCCCTAGCCCTGCTACATTACTTTGCCCTTAATACCTACAGAAGATCTTACTTTCTCTGCTGTTATTCTGATAAGGTGTCTGCAGTCCTTTTAGAACAATTAATCGCATCTTATATATGGGATTATTTCTGTTGTATTTCCTGAATGGAGTTTCTCCATTCCTTTTATAAATTGAGTTTATAAAAGGCTTTTACATCTTATGTTCAGGCGCTATTACCTCTGGGGTTGTTAAGAATAATAAATAATATCCAAATGTTAACTGAACTCAGAAATCCCTACAGCACCAGTGTTTTGTCTCTCCTCTTTGGAAGTCATATCCTGCTGATACTGTGAACAACATCACAGTATGTTTTCTAGAAATAAAGTGAAAAAATTTAATTAATCAAACCTTTAGTTTATCTGCTTTTCTATTTGCTAAGCAGTTGATATCACACAGGAATCCTCCCACCTGTCTTGAGCAATATATCTTTAGGAGGGCTGCAAAAATTTGACAGTGTTTTTGATTTTACTATAATTTGGGGATTTGGTTTTAACTCACTGTTTGTTGAATGCAAGCACCAATCTGAAAGATTATTTCTTGCATAGAATGCTCATAAAAGCTGATATTTTTTTTTTCTCAATAAATTGATTATGGTTAGAATTATGTACAATATTGCTATAATTAATGATTCTTCTTTCTCACTAAATAGTTAATGCCTAGATATAATTTTTACCTTCTAACTCAACAACTTAAATAATATGTGAATATATGCATATATGAAATGAAGCATGCATGTGTGCATGAATATATATATATAGTGTGTACATTTGTGTTAGGTAGATATTTTTGTCTAGAATATTTCAAAAATCAGTAAAATTGATCAAAACCATGATGGAAATGTAGAAACTTATAGTTAGGCATCTGTTTTTTACATATGTATCTCCTGCTAAAGTGTATGGATTATATACCATTTAACAGAGGGATAGTAATAATGAGGACAAAACAAGAACAGAATAAAATATGAACAGTTTTTAAGCATATTCAGTTCATGTGAAAATGAATTATAAAGGCAAAGAAATGTGAATATAAAAAGAGAAGGTCTTTGTGATAGAATTGAAAGCTACAACAGGGAATACTTTGAAAATTAAGGTTTAATAATCTCTGTCACTACATGGAGATTAGACAGCACAGAAGCTCCCAGATCTTATTCCTGCATACCTACAACCTGAATGAGAAAGTGTCTGTGTGACACCTAGAAGTAGTCAGGTCTCAAGTCCATAACTAGAACTAGTTTACACTCAGTATCTGCACTCCTTACCTGGTATTAGGCTATCTTGATTTCTTAAAGACAGGGTTTCCAGACCCATGGGGAAAGGGTACTACTTTTAAGAAAACCCATGTCTCCTAGCTGTATACAAGCTTATATTGGTTTTGTGACAATTTCAGCCCTTCTCATTGTAAGAAAGCTTGTCTAATATTTTTCCCCGTGAGATACAGTGTTTAAGAATCACTCTTTTTTTTTTAAAAAAAGAAGCAAGATTCTACTGTGGATTTGTGATTTAAATAGAAGCTAGTGAAGGCAAAGATCTTCTTTGGGGAAAATGGAAGTCAGATCACACGACTTAAGCTTTCATGAGGCACATGAGTTTGCCACAGATTCTGAAAGATTAGTCCTTGAGCAGTCACTTAAGAGGTTATCCATGAATACACAAACTTACTAAAAATCAATTCAAAATGAAGCTCTCTGCAACAAATACAAAATAAGTGAAGTGAAAGTTATCTCTGAATACAACACTGGTGAAAACTATGTGGAAAAAATTCAGTTTTTCTGTCTCTCTTTTAAACAAATATCTGAATATTTGGAGACATTAGAGAAAAAAGGTCTAGATATGAACTAGGGGTTGAACAAAATGTCTGACATATAAAAATCTTTAAACCTAAATGTACTTAATCTATCCTAAGTGGAACTAAAAAATCAACTTCATCATATTGTTTATACAACATCATCAGTGGAACTGCACTGGCTAAGATGCCTCCTGAAAAGTGCTCTTTAATGAAATAGTTTGTCTTATGATGAGAGAATGATATCAGATAAGATAATAATGCAGTTTCTCCTAGAATTAATGAATAATCTGTGAGTTTGTGACTGTACATTCACATAGTCCTGCTAAACCGAATCAGAGAAATGAAGCTCCTCCCCAAATCACATTTTTGAAATTTTTAAACAGAATTTGATGATAAATAATTTAATTCATCAGGAAGACATGCAAGGGTTAACTTGGTTAAGGGTTATCTGGTTGGGCTTAATGATTTTAAAGGTATTTTCCAAACGAAATTATTCTAAATCAATAAAACATATTGGAGAACAGGGGGAAAAAATATAATAGTTGGGATCTGAACCATTATGTAGTCAGTTTGACAAAGATTATTTTGTATAATTAAAATTGTAAAATGTGGTTAAATTGGTTGAAAATTTAAAGATAAACGTTTTATAGTTGCAACTGACCCAGAACCATTAACATCATTAGAACTATCCCAATTTAGATCTTTATTTAATTTAATATTCATGATACATTTGTCTTAACTGTCAGCACTGCTCAAAGCATGAAGAACAAACTCAATAAGCCGTTGAACAGCAGTGCTCCTTTTCCCCCAAATAAATACTTTTTTTAACACTGTCACTGATTTTAAAACATTTTTCTGTTTTCCTGCTCCTACTTTGCAGTAGTGAATTTGGTGATGTAGATTTGCATATAAGCTTCCTCAGCCCTGAATCACAAATCGTTCATGGAAGAATGCTTTCTTATAAAGAAGAAAGCTGAGCTTCAGTGGTTTACAACAATTATTTAAAGAACTTTTAAACATTGGCCTATCCACTAGTGCAGGCTACATTTTACAGTTAAGAGAGAACATCTCCTGGGGGATGACAGTGATGTTTGTAGCCATCTGAAGATACTTCTTTCCTCATTCTGTGTATAACATGGAACTGTATGCAACCAGTTTCACGTGACCTGAAGATCTCTTTACAGTACAGAATTAAAGAACAACTGCAGAATATAGATTCACTGACCCTTTCAACTCAGAAACTTCTTTGTGTGGTGTTCTTTCATTTGATCTGAAACCTTCAAAGCTTCCTTTTTCTTTTAATCTGACAGAGAAGAATTTTTTTTGCTGTAGGATAATCTGTCACACTCTCAAAAAGATCATGTTCTGGGAAGTTAATGGGAGTTTGGACTTTGGCCTCAGAGAGGGACTGCTCTGCATTTCTCTTATCCTATTGCACATAAGACCACATTTGGAAATGCAGCAAGTAGAGAATCCAGTTTAAGTTTCCCACAGATTTGCACATCTGTGGCTGCTGATCAAATTAGCTGCTCAGTTCTGACTTCAGACCTTGAAAAATGAGACACAGGGTAATGAACTGCTGGACCTCCACACTCACTGGTCAGGACTGCTTTCTCTGTGGGATCGCAGTACGTCCCAGTGGTTTGACATAATTAGCAATACCTTCAGCTTGCACTAAAACCACTGAGAATGTGGGAAGAAAGTATTCATGCCCATAACGAGGGAAAAGTTGTAGGTGGGCGTCAGTAGCTAAAGAATAATCCTGAACAATAGACAGAGCAGTCTTTTTCATTGATCCAAATTACTCACGTTACTAACTAGATGTAGAATATTTTAATACTTTCTGAGAGAAAATGAAAGGCAAACAAGAGGAAAGCACTCTTTTCCATGGTAGATATAAAAGTATTCTGAGAGTTCCTCACACCATATACATCTTATTTGAGACCGAAGATAAGGGACAGACAAATTAAACTGGAAATGGGACATTTATTTCCAATAAGAACACTTATTTAACATGAAAATACACTGAAGAGCAGCTCTTTGCCAATATTTTCAAACGCGCTGCTTCGTACCAGACACTTTTGTGAAAACTGAACTCCAAAGGCTGAATCCCTAATCATCTCTGAAGAGCTTTTGGAATAGGTGAGGAATAACTTACATGATGCATTAAAAGTTCTGGAGGAATATAGCTATAGAAATAACTGTTGATAATTAGCAGCCTATGACCACTTTAATGTGACAGTACATATAATAGCTCATTAAGGCTGCTTGCCTCTCCTAAATCTTCAGTTATACAGTATTATTTTTAACAAAAAATAGTGAAATAACATTCAAAGCTCACTTCATGCATTAACTATATCTACTTTCTTGATGGAGTACCATCACAGTGCCTTCCTGATGACTCAGAACCATAAATGAGCAATTCTCATCCTTTGGGTAGAATGCTGAAAAGGCATGAGGAATCTTTTGAATGGCTAACCTCAGTTGGATGAGAAAGCTGATTAGGAAGACAGACATTTTTTTCCAAACAACAATGCATTGATTGTAGGTGTTGGGACTTGGCTGCAAACAAGGATTCTCTTTTGTTTTATTTTGTTTGACAGAGTTGCAGAATTAAAAAGTCATTACTTGATGATTTTTTTTTCTGAATGCTCTCTGCTCATGTAGTGGCCAGATAACAAGTCAAGGGAGTTTTCTCATGGCTGATTTGCACAAGTTTAATAATAACTGTTCCCCAAGATAAGAATATTTTAGAAGAAACTCTATAGCGACAGTGTCAATCTCATTTGCCAATGAATTAATCCTCCCAGCACCACAGGTTGCAGTTTTATCAGTAGAAGGTGTTAAGATCTGATTATAAGAGATGCCTCTGCCTGAATTAAAGTTCAAATGAGACCATATGCCAAAGTCAATAGTATGGATTTTATTTAACACTAAATGTGATGTAGAGAGAGAGAAAGAAATAGAGAAGATGCAGAGAGGGGAGAGAAGGAGAGAGAGATAAAGCAGAAGACAGTCAGCACCTGTGGAGCCAGCATCATCCTGTTGGTCCTTCACTCTGGGCTTCTCAAGGGTGGGTAGGGTCCCTGAGCCATTCTTCTGGGAGTACCACCTTTATACAAGTTCCGAGTATCAGCAGGGTGGCCACAGGTGCCAGTTGCTTAACTTGGGTTGTGAGGTTGTATATCTATGAGCAGTTGCTTCCTTTTTCATGGTCTGCCACAATGGAATTTTTGTCTGGATATATTAAACAGGATGTGCTGATCAAATTTCACCTCCATCACACCTGGAATTAGCACAATCTTTTCACAAATTTCTCCTTATATTACAGCAAATTCTTTCAGTGGTCTTGACTGTATTTGAGACAGGGCAACTGTTTTTTAAGTATTTACAGAAGGAACAGAAAGTATGATTAATTGCAATAGTAAACACTATTTTCTGTTGTGATTTATTTTTTGTGATACTGAAAACACCAAAAAATAGATTAACACATTTCTTAGTCCAAAATTCACCTTGAAAAGTGTCTAAAAAATAATGTACTTCTACAAAGATATTTCTCAGAGGTGACAAAGCAAAAATATCAGCTATACAATTAGATAAGTTGCACAAGATACTCAGACTCAGCTTCAGCCATGCCAGAGATAGCAGCAGCAGCCAACTCAGGCACAACATGTCCAGGTCATTCAGCTATAAATCATTTACATCTGTTTCAGGAAAGATATATCTTAGAAACAGCAGTTCAATTCACAGAAAGGACTACAACTCATTAGTTCATGGTACTTTTTAAAAGTACTACCAAATCTTGTTTGACTGGTTTTTTTTTCTTTTAATTGTTAATAAATTATTGAAATTTGAGCATTACTTCCTCATTTCAGATTTATGCAGTATCATGTTACAGAACCCATTGCATATGAGGAAGGAGATACAGCCTCAGCTTCTGCTGTGTAGCATCGAAGTATATAAATGTATATGAATTTATAAAAGATTACAGAATAGATAAATTGGATAGATTATATGGATATATCAGACACTATGAATAATTAACAAAGGGCTATTAAATTTTTCCCCACCCACTGCTACAGTCCAGGATCCCCGCAATATTTACTGTGGCAGATAAAGTATTGGCATGGTGGCCAGAGATAGATGCAGACATCAGTGATGCTGGATTTAATCACATTAATTTATTTCCTAGCAATTTAATCTGCATAGTCCTATGGTGTGATGTTGCTCTCCCTAGTTTTTAAACTACTGGAAGATGTGAGGCCATTTATAGGTACCAACAATTGCAAGTGCATGTCAAGCACTTCTACATTACATTGACAAGAAACATTGACTGCATCATTTTCCAGCAGTAGCATGAGGTATAACAGCTAGAAAATGGATGAAAAATAATTGATTAAGGGTTAGCATTGTCAAGAAATAGATTAAACAGGTGTAAAGAAAATAAGAAATAAGAGAGTAACTTTTCCATCATCTTCAAAACTTCTTTGAGACAAAAGGGGATTTTAAAAAAGAAACAAAAAACATACTTAGATAGATAGGTGCTCCGTTAATGTGCTTGTATACCTGTATCTAAACATAAATATAATTTAATTTATCTAAATCTATATATGTAAGTAAATCATTATTTGATTATTAAAACAATTCTCTATTTAAACGCTATGTCAAAATCACAATCTTATTTCTATTTCAGATTTTCAGTGTTTGGAAATTCTGTCAAGAATCATCTGGGAAGATGTCATAATAGAACTAAATTCATTATCTATTATGAAGATAAAGAAATAACATTTTAGAAATAGTGATCAAACACAACTATATACATAATTAAAACAGTCTCCTTAAAACTATGATCAAAGATCTTATCGTCAGCTACTAATGAGAAAACACTTTGAACCTGGTTATAAAAGCTGTTTTATAGACATGTATACATATTAATATAGCCATAAAAGCACAAATTTAGTAATTTTATAATATGTTTCTAGTAACTGAAAAAACTAGGATATTCGATTTAAATTTTATTTAGTGTAAGGTAGTTCACTTTCTCATTACTTTAACATTTAATCAGAGAGCTAGATTTTCCATGGAAATCTTAAAACACATATTTCTATTTGAAAGGATGAAAATACTACTTTAAACTTTCAATGGCATCAATATTTAGGATTCAATCTTCCTTAATTTGTGTATTTCATCCCTGCTTTTTTTATCCTCTTCTCTCATTAAATCAGCATCATTGTCATGCTTATAATGCTTACAATTGTTATGAAGAGATTGTAAGAAAACTTATCTGTCAGCATATGAATATAGAACTTATTTTCAGCAGAGCAAGTTGTAGAACACAGATTCAGTTTATGACAAACTTAAGCATTTCAAAGTTCCTAAGTGGGAAATTTTCTAAACGTCCACAGAGGAGTTTTACAAGACAATACACAATGTGATGGAGCAGATTTCAGTTTTCAGGCTGAACCACTTTCTACCTGAACTACTGAACAAGTCCTGCAGACTCCCGAAGGCGTCCCAAAGGTACCCGAAAGGTAGAGTCCCTAAGACTCTACCTTTTTGGTTCCGTAGATCCTTTCACTAATAAATCTTGGCTAAAATCAGTGCATAAAGTTCAGACTCTGGTAGGGAAAGGTATGGGTTCTTAAGAAATAGTTTTGAATTTTAGTAACAGCATTTGTTTTTCCAAATTTCAGAAATAATTTTTGTCAAAATATCAATTTGTGAAAATAAATCTAAATTTTGAATTGCATCTATATAAAAACAGAAATAAAATGTTAAAAATAAAACCTGAAAAACTCTTAAGATACATTATTGTTTCTGTGTTTATACAGGAACGGATTTACATGGTTAAGAAGGAATGTCCAATGCAAATGGGATTCTGGGATATCCCCATCAGAAATGGCAACCCTATTCTCCTAGGAGCCCTGCAAGCTTCTGGAAATACACATAGAAACCAGGAGACTGAAATGGCAACTAGACTTCTTTCTAGCAAGACCCAGTTCTCTCTTCCTCCACACCCGTGCCACAGCCACACCTCCATTTAATTAAAGCCTACAGCTAGGATGGATATTCAGTTTGTCGTCAAACCAGCTTGAGGTTGTTAATATGACCTTCAGCCTGGTATTTCTATGATCCAGGTACCGGTTCAGTTTGCTAGGATATCAAAACTTATGCTAGATAAGTGTAATTGTTGAGATTGTCATAAGGGGCAGCTAAGGATTCTGGGGGAAAAATACTGACACAAGAAAACCAGAATAAGAAGGTTGCAACTCAGCAACACTGAGGATGAGCCAACTTCAAGGCTCAACAAAAATCACATTTCTGATCCCTGAGGGCTATCTGGCCAATAAAGACTTTTTCAGTCTGGGAGGAGTGAGAATGTTTATGCTTTAGCTGGTAGTTGATCAGCTCTAGTTGATTTCTTTGTATATTAGTCAAAAGCAAAACCAATTGATTTGTACTTTCAAATTTCATGTCTTCTTGTAGAGCCTCTATCTACGTAGTAAAAGTTGTCAGTTACTTTAGGATCCTACAATTGTATTTCAGCATTTCAAAAACTTGAATTTCAAATGAATCAAACATTTTAATATCACATTGACTTCAGTAAGTAGAAAAATGCATTGGTTTTTCTAGCAAGGAAAAGGAATGAGCAAATTTTTAGATATGCTGCTTTGAAAATACTGATTTTGAAACCTGAGTTAGTGATTCAGATAAGCCTCATCTTAATGAGGCTAAAACTTAAAGAATAAATTTGTAAAATTTCTCCCATAGCTTTGTTCCTGGTCAACAGTTGGACTTCATGATCCTAGAGGCCTTTTTCAGCCTTAATGATTCTGTGATTCAGTAATCTGACTACAGAATAAAACCAAATTTAAGAAAACTAAACCAAAAAGGTAATTTTAGTATAAAATTAGTAGCCTATTTAAAAAGTAAATTAATTAAAAATATAAAAAAATGTAGGAAATTGACAATGTTATTTACACATTTCATATTTTTCTTTCATATGTAAAAGCAAAAGTGGTTCTATGAAAAATATTTGTAGAGAGTTTGGAGGCCATTTGTGGCAAGACACTGAAATAGGGCCATATTTCAAATGCTGAATTAGTTACTTAAGAGAGAAGGTGGTTTTAATGATACACTCTTTCCAAAATATAATTGTTTAGTCAATATACACCCTTTCCAAAAGATAATTGTTCGGTCAATACAGTTATATCCCAAAATAATCCTCATTCACTTTAATGTCACCTATAGGAGTCTAGTACAATTGGAAATATTGATTATAACAGAAGCCATTATGCCAAGATATAGGTTATGAAATGCAGCAAGAATTTACTTGTATCCTTTTGCTTGGCTTTGTATGACTAATGGTCAAATATTTTCTAACACAGCACATTTACACTACCATTGGTGTCTGCTCAGTTTACATCTGGCAGTTACTGACTTTTTTGGTCTGTGACAGAATAAAAACTGGGAAAAGTTGTAAACATGAATATATTAAATAATGCAAATATAATCAACTTCAACGAAGAAATATGAGAAGAGTAGTTTGGAAAGTACCATGCTGTTCTTGTTCCACATAGGTCTTGGTTAAGCAGATTGCCATTTCATGGTGCCTGATGTATTTCAGCTCAAAGTGTTGTGTGTAGGGCAAACTAAAAGCAGCTAGAAACAGAATTGAAACTATTATCAAGACATATTCATGCAATTTTCATGCTCTAATTCTTTTCAAACAGTTATTTGCAAAAGGCATCTAATGTATTTCTTGAAAAATACCTTAATTTTTCTCATTTGTTGGCAGAACACTTCTACGTTTTATGATGCTTTGTGTTTTTGTTTTTCTTTGTGATGCTTCTACATTTTGTGATGTTTTGTGTCCTTGTTCTTCATGGATAAAGCCTATAGAGATTTCTCTGTCCATCACTGTCTATCTAAATGTGAAAATACATACTGACAAAATGGCTTTACCTTTTGTCTCAGTTTTAAATCCTCATTTTCTTTCCAGTATTTTTTTCCCTTTTCCTCTTTCTGATTCAGACAGTCTGAGCACCTCCCAGTAGTACACACTCTCAGTGAGATTCATCAGATCAACATGCTTCATTAATTTCAACTTTCATTGAACTTGTCAGGATAAGAGAGCCTAAAAAATGCTACTGGTTGAAATTTAAGTACCCATGCATTGATGTTTCTATTTGAATTTTGTTATATAGAACTCTTCATTTATTTAAGAGTTTCAGCATACATTTCTGTAATATAAAGGCATTGATAAGGCAGCCTTAGCTGTAGGTTCTAGCCTACAGCTGTATTTCTAACTAATTGCATGCTGAAAAATTAATACATAATGCATTCCTCTTACTGTATGTCAATCTGTAGTTAACTTTCTCCTGATACTTGTGAGAATGAGTTTGTTTAGAACTAAGAATCTCTTAAATAGGAGAAATCAGCTATATACAATAAAGGAGAAATCCCAAATATACTTTAGTGTATTTAATTCTCACTTAGTAATTCAAGAGAATTTCAATTCTGTATCAGAGAATCACCACTAATCACGTCTTGCAGGATAATTTGATGGTTAGATTGCAGTGATTCCTCTCTTCTCACTTCTTTAGATTTAACTGAATTTTCTTTGGTTGGTTGTTTTGTTTTTGTTTTCTGTAGATAATATTACAAATAAATATGAAGATGGACTTGTATTGTTAATGATTAATATACAGCTAATACTAGGCTGCTATAACTCCAGGAGGCAATTTTGGAATGAAACTCACTGTATGTTCTATTTGATTTTTGTGTGATTGGGATGATCTTTGTTCAGCAGATCAAAGTATAGGGAAATATACAACTGAGCTAATAAATTATACCATATATTATATATAATGCACAAATATAATATTGGCACATTTAGTAATGCATGAAAAGGCTAAATGGAATATACTGAAACATTTTAACAGGGTTTAAAATTATATTGATAATATTGCTTTGGAAGTCCTGATGGTAAAGGAATGTAAAAGCTTCTTTATGGGTGAATTAATACTTTTAATTAAAGGGATAATCCATATGTATGTACTATGTTGGTAGACTATATGATAGGCAAATGACTCTCCTAATAACTTACTTCTCTTATATGGCTTGCAAAAAATGTTTTTATTGCATAATAATACTTCCATTCTAACTGCTACATTGTGTATGAAATATATTAGGCTAGTTTGAAAAAAACCAAAACCTTCCATGTAGAATAACTAAAGTTAGTATACTGTCATTTACTTCCTTTGAGTAAAACAATGTGTAAGTCTGTGTGACAGTGTTTGTGCCAAAAATCACAAATCAATTTCCTTTTTTTTTTTTTTTTGACTGTTTAATTCCAGGCAGTCTTCATTTCTCACTTTAATTAAATTTAGTATTTTTATTTACTGCCATTAAATTTTTGGAACTTATGATAATCATTCAGGTGGAATGGATTTGTTTGCTTGGATTTGGACATAGAGTATTTTTGTGCTACATATGATGGCAAATACTTCTCAGTTTAAAAGTGTAAATGTCTGTTTCTCAGGAAAAGTCAGAGTGAGAACATTAAAAATCTTGCTGTGATTAAAAATTCAGAACCAAATCCTTACATGGTGTAGATGACTACCAGATGGAAGAAATTAATCTTCTTTACTTTAAAAATTCAGTGTTGTCTAGTCTACTTCTGTTGTCTTGAGTTAATAGCGGAAAAAAATACTCAGTTTCCATTGGGTGACTCTGCTTTCGCTTGTAGAATCCCTTGTGACTGAGAGGGAGTACAGTTCTGGAAGGTCTGTTTTTCTGTACTGATTTCAGTAGATTTCAGTAGCAGTTTGTCACCCCAAAAATATAACTTTTAGACAGCTTTTGAAAATAGACACAGTGAATGCCTATTTTGACATCCATCTTCAAAAGCAAGTCCATTAAAATGTGTAATCTATCCTTCAATATTTCTCTTGAGCATACTTAATCAATTGAACTCTGCCCACAAATTTGGGAGAATAATTTCTTAAAAACATGTCAGAGGACCTGTCATGTAATAGTTTTGTATTTAGAACCCAAGATATGAAAGCCTTAGGGAGCTTCAGGAATGATAAAAGATAAAGCAAAACACTGCACCCACAACCCAGCTGTTTTTAAATTCATTTTAGGATATGTTAATATATACAACTACAAAGTCAAAAATGTTGGCTTCACTCACAGAGCTGTCTGTTCCATCACAATCTTTCCATGCATGAAATTCACATCATATCCTTTAAAAAAATACCTGGTAGATTAATCTTCCCTGAGATAAGCCATCTAATGGACGAGTCAAAGTAAGCTTGCTATCTAAACTAGTCAAAATCCACTAAGTTTTGGTATCTGCTCTCTGTCATTGCAATAGTCAGCTTGACAAAACTTAGTAAAAAACTTACAATGGGATAATACGAAAACCAGATTACATTTTACATGTCACTGCTAACTTATGCGTGGACTTGTAAGACAAGCAGTAAGATCATGCAAAACTTGAATTAACTGTAGAAAAAGAACTTCAAATTTCACAGAATTAAAAAAATTACACTGGCATTACGCTCAGAGCATATCAGTCTGAGACCTGAATCCTTTGCCTTGAGACAAAAAATTTCAAAGAGAAACTAACTAGAGGATGAAAAATATGATTAAAAATTAGTTGCAGAGAATGGCTACTTTATGTAGAGATCACAAACCAAAATATAATGTGTTGATTTGGTTCAAAGTGGAAGTGTACAGTGGATGGTTCTACATAAACATATGAAGACAGGTATAGGTGGGAACATACATAACTCCCTCACACACTCACTCAAAACCACATGCACACATATATATATTTAATTACAGTCTTAATCAAAGATTACATATCTGTTCACTTCACTGATTCAAAATTAAATGGAGAAGATCTTTGTCTCGGGGAAAAATAAAAATTCCCGGAAGTGGCAGCTGTAATATAGCTTGTCTGTTTTTCATCTTTTTAGACTGGTTAGCAAATGTTTGTTGAGAAACAAGAGATGATATTATCAAAACAAAGAGTTCTGGCAGAGGAAAAGCTTTATTACTTCCACTGTTTCTTTCTTTTCTGAATATTTTCGGCACAAAAATCATAATTACCTGAAACTGTCCCTAACTGTCTGTAGTGGTTTTAAAATTGCTAATTTGAAATTTTCCGGCCAACGCACTAAAGAATGTTGTGGGTTTAGAGCTAGCCAAAACTTACAAGCTCGTTTATTTTTTGTTGTGAGATATGATTTTAGAGGAAAGGAAAACGCAGGCTTAAACTTAAGACTATAAGGAAAATTTATTAACAAAACAAACTATAAAGAAAATGAAAAGGAAAAGTCTAAATGAAACTTTCAGAACACATCTCTCCCCTACTTACTTATTTTCTTTCTCACCTGACAACATAAAACGAAATCTGGGATTTTTAAAATCAGTTATCACTTCGACAATAATCTTTCTCTAATTCACATAGGGCAAGGAGTCTTCTTTTTCAACACCCTGGAGATATGTCTACAAAAACAGTTCTCTGTGGCTTGCATCTTCACAAAACAGCAGCTGCCCGGTTTAGAAAAAAACTCTGCTGTTGTGAAACTCCTCTCATTTTCTTCATTGAGTCAATGGGTCATTGTCAACTTATGGGGTNCTGTTCATGTTGTCACTCTCTGAGTTTCCTCTCACCCAAGGGAGAAGTCATGATCTGCGAGTCTCATCTGGGCACTGGCAGAGACAGGGTTAACATTTCACTCAGGTCGGCAATGGCTGGAGCCGTCACAGTGATGGATGCAGCTTTTCTTTTTCTCTGCTCCGCAGCCGTTAGAGAAAGCCGCGCTGAAAACAGAGGAGAGGAGGAAGAGGAGGGGGAGACGAGACTCTGGCCTCTCATCTCTGTTCAAGAGCTGCTGGCCGCAGCTCGGCACAGCCAGAAGCGAGAGTGTAGAGGCAAAGCCTGGACCCCACTCCGGCTGGAGGAGTTCTTCTGGTTTTTTCCAACTCGCTTGAGAGCTGGGCCGCTGGGTGAAAGAGAGGCGTGGCCTGGCTCAGCCTAGCCCAGCTTGGTTGGCCCGGTCCGGCCCGGCTCAGGCCGGGCCTCCCTCTACTCACAGCTCTGTCACCTTCAGCCGCCAGAAACCAAAAAGAGAGAGTTCAGAGTTGCCCGAGTTTCACAATGAGTATTCACGGAGGTAGACCTTGACTCTGAATAGCTTACACAGGTGTCAGTTCTCAGAACTAAACAGTCACTGGCTCTCTCTGAAATTCCCAAGAGCCTCTTTCAAGAGAACTATTTCCGGAGATGTCTTTCCTTTCCTTCCTCCCCAATACCAACCCAGGTCAAACCAGCACACTGTCCATCTTCTGTCATAGTTTTGATTGAAACTCATGAGCTTCCACTCTGCTTTTATTTATTAAAGGCATGCAGTCCTTCAAGTGACACTTGTCAATATGGTGCTACAAACCTTTTTGGCACTCATATTTACCAGGAGTATAATACGTAATTAAAGATAGCTGCTGTACATCTGCCTGTCAAACTCTCCTTGTATTCCAGTTCCTTGAAACCTACATATCACTAGCAAATATATTCTTTACAGATTTGCATGAAAACCTTGGGTTTTGGTAGCTGCTTACAAAATGAAACGTATTGCTTTAAAAATAAGAAAAAAAGTGCATAGAAGCCACCCCACCAGACTTCAGCTTTGGAAAAGGTATATAGGACTACAAAATAAAGTCTGAGAAATAGATCTGATAATATTTTTGTCATCTCTGCTGGTATACTTAATAAGGGCAAGTCTATCAACTGAGAGATTCACAGATTTCAAAGTCATCCAACCTGGTGCTTATTAATAGAGCAGATGTTCTAAGTTAACAAGACCAATGGAAGGTTTATGGCCCATTTTTATCTTGTTCACAAAATAAATATAATCACAGCCAGTGAGGCAGTAAAGTGCTCATGCAAATCAGTTTGCAAGAGACTTAAAACATAGATTACAGAAACCTAAAAAAACTCTAAAAAGCCTATACTTAGTAGGCAGTTGAGAATGCAAGCCACAAATCTTTGTGAAACTGCTTTGTGTGACTGCACAGAAAATTCACTTGTGTGAACTAAGTTGCATTTTGCACATGAGCTAGCTCATTATTGATGTGATTTGCTCTACTGTTTGAAATTATATCCAGGAGAGGCACAAAAATAAAAACTGAAAGCAAAGCTGTATCAATATAAAAACTGCCAGTGTGCTCTTGTGAACGTTTTCCAGAATGAAACTGTTCCTTACCAGTGAGATGAGTGGATAGAAACTAAAATTTATAATATAAATGCAAGTTGCAATGAATTGTCAAAATTAAGAGAAGCTTCTTACCAGGTGAAAGGCATAAGAAATGTCCTAATTCTCTAGTTATTCAAGTTAAGGTGGTGAATATCTTTCTGTGGGCAAAACACTCATTTATTGTACACTTTGGTTATTAATATTGTTACTATGCATTTCTTCTTCCATTACTCTGTGCTTTCAGTAAATAAGTTATTTCAACCCATAGTATATGCTTTTTTCCCTTTCCCTCCATGGGAAGGGGTAGGGAAGAGAAGTAACTTATTTAGAGTTTAATTTCCAGCTGGTGTTGAAACCAAGACACGGAATTTATGAAAAACATAAGTCTGTGTTATTTTACTTTTTTAAAACCAGGCTATAAACCCAACTGTAATTAAATCTTGAATCTAGTAAAGTTTCTGGCTACTTTCCAGAGAACTGACACTCCAGTAGGAAAATAGGATACCTTTATTATAGTCATTCAGTACAGGAAAAATTTTAAGGATTTATTTCATGATTCCTGGGGGCTGCTGCAGATGACTAGCAATATTGTTCAGAGATTTTCAATCAGGCCCAGTGAAGCAGATAAGTTCAGTGAAGAATTTCATGGTGTCTCTGACTATTGTCTCTCAGATTTTCAGTTTGTGACACTGTCACTAACAAAAAAGGAAAAAAATCCTCATCTTTGCTCTTCACCACTATTACGTAAAGAAACTATTCAATGCATTCACATACCAATAAAATTAATGCTTCTCAAAATGGGAAAAAAGAAAATTTTCCATGTCTAACCATTATACATTTTACTAGTACTTTTTTTTAGAAAACTGACTGCAAGATAGAACAGAAATTATTTTGACAGATAAATAAACACTTCATTTAGACTACCATTTGAATTGTCATTGAAAAGAAAGAAGACACCTGCTACTAGGGCATGGACTTCACTGCTGATATTTACCAGAAATAGAAAATGTCAAGAAATGTTGAGATTATTATCTTTGTCTGAATTTTATACTAAAGAATAGCTTTAAGAAATGGGATCATTCATTCATTTGTTCTGTTAAATTACTGTTAATTGCAACAATTTAAAATTTCTAATACAGTCAAACTATGCTGTGTACATGAGTGGTCATTTTGAAGCAAAGTAATGAAATTATTTATTTTCTTTGGAAGAAAACAGTTCAAGAAGGGATAATTTATGAATGCATTGGTGTGACCCTAACATATTTTAGACAATATCAGGCTGTAAAATTTATTTGAGACTTACATACTTTGCATTAAAAATGGAAATGCATACATCTAATTTACTGAAGCAAAAAAAGGTTACACACAGGAAACTAACATGCATCATTTTCCTGTTTGAGCACTTGATTCAGTAGAAAAAACGTGCTTTGCACATATGAATACCAGTTAAGTATGCTGTAACGGAAATATGACACAATCTAAAATGTTTTTCCATTGACTATTTCCCTACTTATTTTTGTTCCCAGATGTATATATTTAAACTCAATATGCCTAAAGTAGTCTAAGCCAAGGTCTTTATAGATGCAGAAAATATTACCTTTTTCTGTCCCTGAATGGTCTAATACAGAATATGTCAGTTGTGCTGCCTCTGAGGAAAGCCAACGTCCTCTAATCACCTGAAAAAATGCCTTCTGGAGGAGGTAAACACATGAATGCAATGTGATATAATGGAGGAGACGAAGCAAAATTAAAACCATAGAGACACTGCAGAAAAATTCACAAGCAAACATAACATTATTGCCATTTGCCAGCTACTCAATTCCCTGGTATAAGAGAATCAACAAAGGGCAATTTTTTACTTTCTTTAGGTCAACTGATCCACAGATGTGCTGAGTAAACAATACAAGGAAATTCCTCAAAGAAATGTAAAATCCAATGGGGTAAAATATCCCAAACATATCAGGAAACTTCTCTCCAGAATTAACACCAGCGCATTCAGTAATCACAGCTGCAGCTTTAAATTGTTATTCTTTCTCTCATTTCCATATCTACAAGATATAGAGAATGACTATTAGGCTTTCAATTGCTTTGCACAGCTATTTCTCACTTGACCTCTGACTTTTGTACCTTCATAATATTACATGAGAAAATCTAAATTATTTCTCCTCTGACTTATGTTCTGATTTTCTCTGTAATTTCACACTTACTAGTTGTGCTATGATTTTATTATCTATAAGAATAAATTAATTCTTTTTCTTTTATATTTTCTTTGTCATCATTTGAATGCATGAAAGTGAGTTAGGCATTTTGTTGAATGCTTTGGTTCACAGAAAAAAATATCTGCTATGTATATTCAGATAACATTCTTAGCTTTTGGAAGTTCAAAACAAATGCTTGAAAATATCTATGTTCTATTAGAGAATACATTACTGACAATACCAGTAGCATAAAAAGATTTTATGTGGAGATTCAACCTCTTCTTTTTAAGTATAGGTAGAAAAATAAACACACAAAATCCTTGTTTCTTCCTACATATTTGCATGTATGACCATATACAAAATAGAATTTTGGGGAAAAGTCCATTGAAAACAATTTTATTTAAATAGACATTTCTGATCATAAGTTCCAAGAGAGGTGCTTTCACTGCCATAGAGTATTAAGTTCTATAAAAAACATACAAGAGAAGTTCCGTTGAAACTATATAGAGCAAGAGATGTGGTTATGCTAACAAAAAAAAAAGCAAAAAGCAAAGATTGTCATTAAAGACAGTGTCCAAAGTAGCACATGTGACATAACTGAGAAGTTAGGAGGCAACTGGTGTGGACCACTCATGAGATGTGTGTCAATTCATGAGATGCAAGCACTAATGTTATTTTTATATTTTATATTTATTTTATATTTTGGCACTTTATATTTTGACAGGCAATGTATTAATGTCCTGAGTGCTCCATGTGATTCATGCAGCTCATACTCTCCAGAGGAAAATGCTCTCTTGAGCGACCTCAGTATAGCTTATGCACAAGAGATAGTAAAAAAATAAGGGGAAGGTACTATAATATTAACCTATGAGTACTGAAACTGTCACTAGAATCTTGCATTAAGTAGAATGGATGACACAAATCTGATTATCCACATGCAGCAAAGACAGAGACTCATTCACAATAGGCTGGAAGTTTGTGTTGAACAAGTCCCACTGGTCGCCTACTAAAACCAGGAGGCATCAGATTTGACCTGAATGAAGTGAAACATCCAAAAAATTTAAAACCTTTTCTCAAAAAAGCATTAACATGCATGACAGATGTGATTTAACAAAGATTAATCCTGAGATTATACAAATTATATGATGTTGCTGAAGAGTTGAAAAAGCAGAAGAAATAAAAAGTGCATCATCAATTTGGTTCCCCCTCAACAGGAACTGTCACTAAAATCAGATGACAATAAAGCAACACAAGGGTTGTTATATGACAGAGGCCAGTTGACCTCAATATTAATGCTGGTAGTGAAATGAAACTAAACTGAGAGAAAAAAGTAGTATTTGCCACAGTTACAGAAGTCTCATGAGTATACACTCTACATCCTGGACACCAAATACAAGCTGTAGCAGCTTTTTCTCTTTAGAGAACATTTCCAACAACCTGATGCCCTCAATATTGGGAAGTCTGTAGTGCAAGAGCGAAGAATTACAAAGGTCTGATGTGAAAGTAATACAGAATCCCAGAAGTTAAATTCCTGTAGTAATTCCCCTTGCACCATTTCACAGAAGGACAAAATATAAAAAAAATTTGAATGAACAGATGCCTATGATATTAAAGCATTTTCCAAGCACTTAAGCAGTAGAAAAACATTCTCTGAACAGTGTTAATGAACTATAGAAAGCCCATGAAAAGTTTGGTCCTTGGACTACCAGAAATTAACAGCTTAAAAAGAGTTGCATGTGAAGGATAGATCAGCTCTCAGAGATCTATTATGGTTCTCAAGATTATATTTGCTGTCATTCACAGATGGGTACAGATCCTACAGTTTTGTGGAAGCATAGTCTGAGGAATGGATAGGATGTTGCAAAGCTCAGGAAAAAACTGAATGCACTTTGTTCATGATACACAAGGCTGGCTCCAGATCCCAACAAAATTAAAGCCAACACAGGCACAATAATGAGATAATATGGCTGTGTCATGGCTGTAATACAAAAAGTAAAATTCCAGGTGTGCAACAACTCAAAACAAGCACACAAACATCCTAATGCAGTTACTCAGCAGGAATATAAACAATAACTACTCCAAAACACATGTATTTACAGGAGGAATATTTTGCATCTCTTGGCAGTGAAATGGCAAGAGCATTTTTTATTTAAAAATAGAAATTAAAAACACTTCTGATATAGCTCTGCTGTCAGTCTCTATGCTGACATACACTGCTGGCAATACCACAGGTCTTTGAAACACTTTTTATTCAACTAATTTTAGCTTATACCATGTATCTTGTTTAACTCCCTTATTTTGTAGTTACTATACTATTTGAGTTATATCTTTTATATTTTTAATTAATTTTATTTGTATGTGGTTATATTTTAATAGAAAGCAGGACTAAAAATAACTAAATTTTCCATCAAGAAAAGAGGGAAAAAAAGGAGAAGGTTTCATAAGATACATCACTCAGACAATTATTTCTGAAATTACTCTTACAGTGTTAAATGATCAACAGAAACAAGAATAGAATCAAAATCTCATGTAGAATGACCTTAATATTAAGAGCTTTTCAGATACAACTGACTATTTTTATTATTGAGGTTAAGTACAGCTGAGCTGTCCAGAACAATTTGTTGGAACTACTTCCTGCATCCTGTCATCAGAGTCCCTTCCAAACAGGTGTCTCTCTTCTATGCTGAAAAACAAATATTCATCCAGCATGTTCTACTGTGTTCCAATAAGTCCTTCTGATCATGAGAGCAGCTCACTACATGGGGCCAGGAAAATGGGTAGGTTCCATAAACACTTGTAAATCACTAGACAATATTAAATCCGGCTTTCCTATTTTGTCAGGATTCCTGACCTGTGCTTGATATCTTCCCAGAATTTAATCTGTACCCTTTTATTCCATTGTGATGCCAAATGTGATAAATGTGATATTTGCAGTGTGAAACAGATACAAATGCATTCTGAAATAGATTGCAAAGACAGGAAAATTGAAAAAATTCAATCACTGCAGCACAGTGTACTATTATAAGTATGATGGGTTGGATGGCTGTTAATATCCCTAAGTACTCAAAGGAAGAGAGACAAGGTACAAGAAATACTGATGTTCTACTATGTGCTTTATTAAAGAGAATTTCCCTCTGAAAGGTACTAATTCTATTCTTTCCCCCCATGCCCTAAACCAAGATTTTCACCACATAAGCAACAGAGTTTAGAAGAAAATTTTATTACAGAAACAGGCATTATACAAGGGCTCCTGCTTTTACTTCTTTTCACCTAGGCAGTCCTCTCTACTCAGTTTCCTTATTCTGACCCCAGGGATTTCTAGCCTAATATAATTTAATGAATTACATAACGTGTTTATAAACCTGTTTACAAGTTAGTGTGTTCAGACTAAAACAACATATTAATTTCAGACAACTTTGAAGCAGTTTTTTCTTCCTAATTTTAGGAAAAACAATATAAAAATTAATCATATTTCAATTAAGAAAATCAAGTTTTTATCTAATCATTAATGTGGCCTCAATATAGTGTATTTTGTGGACTGAATTGTGTCTGAAGATTCTTGTTTATATATGTTTATGTATATATGTTTATATATGCTGGATAAGACTGACTAAGAACCATATGGACTAAATTTTCATGCCATAATATAACACATTGATATAGTCTTGTTCTACATGGTATAATGAGGAGTTTTGGTCAGTGAGAAATGAGTAAACTCAGCAAAAAAACACAGACCATTTCCAGAGCTCAGGCTCTTTAAATCTCTACCTGAACCTGCCTTGCATTAGTTTCCAATTTAACCCTATGCAATATCCTGGCAGGGTTGATTCAAATGAGCACTTGGTCTAACAAAAAAATGCATGGACCTGCATTTGATTGCAGAACTAGTATCTACTGAAAGGCAAACTTTTTAGAAGGCTTCAGAAAAATTGTCCTGAAAACTGGCTGGGAGTGCCTCTCCGCTTTGTGCTAGGTTGGACATCAGGAGGAATTTCTTCATGGAAAGGGTCATCAGGAACTGAAAAGGGCTGCACAGGAAGGTGGAGTCCCAATCCCCAGAGGTGGTCTGGTTAACAAGGTAGAGATCAGTTACAGGGTGGACTTGATGAATTTGGAGGTCTTTTTCAACCTCAGTGATTCTGGGATTCTGTGTTGGTGAGCAGGGCGATATAAAGTTCAGGAAGCCTAGAAAAGAAGGAAATTGAATAAATATGAGAAATTATTTTTTAAGAATTGCAAACACTTTTTGCAACACAGACGAGAAAGTTCTTGATCTCTATGCAGAGATAAACACAGGACAAAGATAATTTCTAAACTTGATTCTCATTTAAAAATCTATATTGATGCTTTAGCATATCTTTTTCATTTTACACTGCAAACAGTTTATGTCAATTTAGAACACTTCAAAGAATTTAAAAGATGACTTTCATCTGTTCAGAAGCAAGTCTCAACATTAATTTGTAAGAAATAACCAAAGTCATAAGTTGGAGGTTTAATAAAGAACGTACCTATGATAAGTCATCTATTACGTATGCATTTACAATTTGCATTGGATGTTGGTTTCCTCATGAGGACATATTACATTATCATTCCAGAAATATTTGTGTTCTTTTCATTCTATACTTTCAACTTAATTAACTTCCTATTACCTTCTCCTTCCTGGAGAAAGGAAGATTTTTCTATAAAGTTTTTTAAACATTAGCATCTGAATTCAAATCTAGCTGGGTTTTTTGTAATAATTCCATGATTAATTGTTTTTGCCAATTATATAAATTTATATATTTCAATTTAGAAAAATTGAATTGAATACTATATTATAATAAACACTAAAATGTCCTGCCTTGAAGGATCAGAATGTTTCAAGAACAATCCCTGGGTAACTAATAAAAGTAAGTCTTCCCTAACTCTTTTCCTATTACTTTTTCAAAACGCAGCAATGTTCCTAAAACAAATGAATATGCTGTGGGATGTGGAAGTTATACCACAAGATACATGATAAAAGTAGCACAGGACTAAAGAAGTTCCGTAAGAATGCAATGCATCACCACTTTTTTGGTATGATTGAGCAAGATTTTTCTCATTCTCTTTAAAGTTTCTGACTGAATAACCATAGACAAAGAGCTAGAAATTAGTATTTCTTTCTATGCCATAGTGAAGAGACAAATCTTCTTCAAACACTGATAAGAGTTTGAACATGTACTAGATTTGTTTTGCCTGAGAACTTTTTGTTGTGTCTCTTTGAAGTAGATTCTAATGTCTATTTTTCTATCCCTCTCACCCATACTGGCACTGGTCTGCCCTACAATGCATCAGCATTCCAAATCATTGCCTTTCTTGGATGTAATTCCCATACTCACTTAAAGCCAAGTTAATCACACTTAAGTGAAGACAACCTGAAGAAAACGAGTAAAAAATAAGTTTAAATGGCCTGATACTTCAATTTGAACCACTTCCCTCTCTTGTGACCTCTATTCCAGTAGCAACTCTGGTCAGCACAAAATGTAACTAGTCAGTTTCTACTTGTGAAAAGTTTGGGATATAGTATGTGGCCCAATGCCTTCCATCATTGCTTTATCTTTTGGTTTTGAAACACTGTATTGGGAAAATAAATTCAGTTCTTGCCTACAAATATAGAAATTATGGCAGGAAAAATATCAGGCAGAGGATGAATTCCATGGTTGGAAAAGAGAATTAGAGTATTCATCCTTCTGTGTGTCTTGTCTCCTGGGTCACCTGTATATGTTGACCATATTAACCTGTATTTTACAACTAAAACAATGCTTTTATCCTATTCTGCAATGAAGGCTTCTGGGCACTCAAAAAAAACCCAATTATGGTACTATGAAGATATAAGATACTGCTATATAATTTTTACAGAATTATAGCTCAATTTCTTCTCTACATGTAAATAAAGCCCTCTGATTTAGTAATACCTGGATTCATCTAACTCAAGCCACATCTAAGCCCCTTCAATACTGCACTCTGCCTCTGGCTGGAACTAATTTCATATGTTATCTGAGAATTATATCTGCCATGAACTTTAGTGCTGCTTGTAGAAAATGATAGAACCAGCCCCATCCCACGTCCGATAAAAGGTCTGCAGCAAAACAAATTGCTAGTAGCAAAAGAAAGGCTTTAGTGAACTGCTAAGATGGAGTGCCAGTCTGTGTCCTCTCAGTGATGGAGATGCTCCTTATCTGCTTTGTAAAAGCTTGGCATGCATTAGTATGCCAGAAATCATACCAGCAAACTCAGCACAGGGTAGCATATAACATGTACCCACAGGTGACTGGTTAATATAATTTCCTTCATTTTCAATCAAGACATATTTAGTTTAGTTTAGATACCTGTTCTTTCTTTGCCACTGGGGCCTGTGTCAAGCTTATACAGAAGAAGCAGCAAGCTTTATTAGCATAGATATTAAAGTCACTCATTACAAGTGACATGGCAGAGCAGGCAATCCAGCACTTGCTCAGTGTCACTAGGTAAAGTTGCGTTAAACTTGATCTGAGACTGTTCCTCTCTATCTGAAGATATAATAGTTACAAACTAACAGCATCACCCCAGAGCGGCAACTTAAATGCATTATATGTATTAGAGCTGGTACTTTTGCCTTCAGAGATATTAAATATTAAATATTAAATTAAACTTCCTATGTGCTTCTGATAGTTTATCCTTCCTTAGCAAAAAAAAAATTAAAAAAAAATTCTCTTATTCGCTTGAAACCTTCTTACCTGATCCAGATTAGGAACCTTTATACTTTACGAGCATCAAATGCAAATAATGACAGACAGCCATGGCCTTAAAAACCTGTAATTGCAGTGAACAAAACATTTAAGTAAGTAGGAGAGGAACAGAGTATCAAGGAGGTGAAATTATCTGCTTGAAGTTACAAAATAAAGCACATCCAAAGTAACAAAAGCCTTCATGTCATCTAGTTCCTCATCACTAGATGATAAGGATCTGAAGATATCCTTATCTTCAGATCCTGCCTCAGCCTCATGAAAAAAATAAGGTTTTAGCCCCCTGGATTTAATGTCAGTCTGATCAAACCATCATCCTCCAACTATTGCTGTTGCTTCTTTGTGTGGCAAGAACAAATGATCTTTTGTAATATCAGTCAAAATGAGAGTCTGAGGTCTCCTTTTATTAGTATATATGAGATGAAATTACATGACGCCATTTACATTTGCATATTTTATAATACCTTGCAAAAGCTGCATACAATATTTGTGGATACTCCTGAAGAGTGCTTTGGACAAAACAACAGGGTCACAGACTCAATACCCAGAGGGTTAGAATTTACTAGCTGTAATACGGTGCTCACATTTCATGTTAATAGGAAAGCACTTGTATTTTTTTTCTTAAATAAGCTACTTTGCTTAGAAAAAACCTCTTTATACTCAAAGAATTTATGTTCCTGCAAAACTCTTCAAATTCAACCCTTATCTTATGGTGTTTCAGATATTGTCTTGATGAGCAAAGAGGAAGCACATATTATCTATCTGTCTATCTATCTATCTATCTACCTATCTATCTCTCTATCTTATACATATTTAGGGTATAAATACACACACACACATAAAGTCAATAATGTAATGACACTATAATTGAAGTCTTAAAATTCTAATCAAATTCTAATCATTATTGGTCTAGATCTAATTGTCTATTAGTTACTGTAAAAGAAAGAATTCTACAGTTAGAATACTCTTATACAGGAAAAGACTCAGTAACAATAATATGGTTACACTTGTTATCTACATACTTTTGGTTTCTTTCTCTTTCCTGGGATGGTGTCCACCCCTCCCCTCCTTTGGTTCCTGGGTCAGTTGTTTCATCTGTTTGAAGAGGAAGGTTGGGGTGTGGGGGGAAGGGAGAGAAGTGTTGCAATAAATTATCAATATCTTCAGTCATTCATCATCTCTGAATTTAGATGATTACTCCTAAAAGCAGGTTTGTCCAGCTCTCGGACTGGATACATCTACCACTATCTAAATTTTCTTGCCATCTGAAATTAGCTTTGTAGTACCTGACAGTCACTTTTGACAATGCCAGAGGACTTTACACTACTTTAAGTATCAGAGCATTTGGACCATGATAAGGAGATAATTGAGCACACACATCAATACAGTTAAGTTTTTTAGGGAGATGATCTGTGTATCTGGTTGCAAGGGCAGAGGAGTTGTGTTTTCCTATTTGAGTATATAACCAAAGCATCCTTAAAAATGGTGTATCTTTAAGATTCCTTTAATCTAGTAAACGGTACTAGCAATTTTACTGAACTATTTTAATGATGAAGTCTCAGATTTCTATTTTCATCAGGAAAAAAGCCACTAGACTTAGTTCTGTACCTTATTCTAGACATAGTTGCATTTTCTTTTCTTCTAAGGATAAATTGCTTATCTGTACACACCAACTGAATTTTTCCAAATCCTTTCCCAGGTGTGAATCTAGAAATGCAAGGTGATATGCCTGGTAACAGTTAGAAACTTGCTTTTTCCCTCCTGCTCTGCAGTACCCTCAGGAATCAATGTATTGGCAGATGATTCCTTAGGTCCAGCAGCAGCTTTTGCCCTCTTTTGTTCTGGCTGGGTATTTAGTCCTCGTGTCAGTGAGAGCAATTGAATGTGTGTTGCAATGTGTTACGCAATTTCCACGTGTGTCCTGGATTTCCTCAAGCCCCGCAAGGTCTCCGCGGGGGTTCCTGAACTGCCCCTGGAGAATTCCCGGGGGAGCAGCAAGTGATAGGGCTCCAAGGGCATCAATCTGCCTTTTCCCACACCCCCTCTCCCTGGATCGGTAGGCTGGCTGGCCCCTTCCCCTTTTCCCCACCCCCAGGGAGAAAAAGGGACGGTGGAAGGAGGAGCGGGGAGGTTCGTCCTGGGTTTCTGGGAATCCACGTGGCTCTCGTGGAATGAAATAAAATCGGAACCTGAAACCCAGAACTGACTTTGCATCTTGCCTTCGCCTCGTCTGGTTTCTGCAAAGAAGAACATTCAGGAGGTAAAAGCTGGCTTTTCCAACTTGCAAAGGGAGTTTCTCACTCACTGCAGCCCCGACCGCAGCCTGCCTGGACTTGCCCTGGCCACGTGGACCCTGCTTAGGGTCACTGGAGGTATCTCTGCAGAAATTGCAGCTGCTGCCTTTTCAGTCGCTGAGGAAGCCAAAAGACCAGGGCAAAGCTCCCGGGAAGAGTGGGAACCCCAACAAATGTGTTCTTGTCCCTTTGTCCTGTATGATGAAAGTGGTCAGTTTGTCAAAATTGTTTCCTTCTATCATGTTTCATCTGACTTTCTAATTCTTGTTGTCAGATGTGCAGGGGAAACACAAAGTTGGGTCTGTATGACTAAACAAACCTTTTCCTCTGCACTCTTAAAAATGCCAAGTCCTAGAGGAGTGTACATGTGTGCATGTCTGTTTTCCGTAAGCAATTCAGAGCTATGTCTAGGTCACTGGGTACTTAGAAGTATATTTTACCAGATACAGACTTGGTTTTTCCTCCTTGGAACTTTGTGCAACAAACTGTAGGTACAGTGAATCCACCAGTCACATTTCACTCTCCATTCTGGGCAGTGATTACAACAAGCTATGTTTTCTGGTTCTTGGCAGCTAGGATTTCTGTTTTTATAGTGGTCCCCCTGGTTCTGATATAGAAGCTCACTATATACATTAAATATTCATTATTAGAGGCTTCTGGAAGGTCTGCTAAACATCTATTCTTGACATTTTAGTGCTATGTTTTAAATGAGGTAATCAGAGATAAGAAGTTGTTATAAATAGTCTAACAGGACACTAACTGTCACTGAACATGCAGGTATGTTACTTTTAAAAGTAGCTCACAGATAATTTTAATCATTAATCACTGGAAGAATTATTGATTGACTATTCTTCTATAAATGAGTTGACTTAAGAGTGACAAAAATTTAGTAAGCATGTATACTGATGAAAACTAGAATGATACAGATGTTGAGTAATGGATGCTTAGTAATAAATATGTTGGAAAAAATCAATCAGTTCTAGTCAGCAATGCCAATTTTTAAATAGAGAGAACGATGTGTGTCCCCTTCTAGATTCTCATTTAGAGATCACCAGTTACTGACTCATAATTCTGTTATGTGGCATTCGGGCAAACAAACTGGCTAAAGCTCAAGAGTTGAAGATGAGTAAATTTCAAATTTCGCTGATGCCAGTGGTACATCCTAAATATAAGTTCACTAATAAAGATTATACTTCAAGCTATGGGTGATAGGAGAGAAATAAAGAGTTAAAAATAAGGTTCTTCAAGTGTGAGAAAAAACAGGTCATCAAGGTGTATTTTAAACCCTGCAGATAAGAGTATCAGTTTCTCCAGTCAGCATTATACTCAAATCAATTGAGCAAACACAACTATTTTTTCAGATTACTTTTGGGAGAGACCCATGTTTTCTGTAATGTTTTAAACAATATTTCTGTAGATTTTCTTGATAAATTGAAAAAAGTATTACAGAAAGTGTGCTTACTCTGAATAATTGCAGTGTACTAATGAAAAAGGTATCCCTGAAAATTACAAAAGTCATGCAAGGTTATTCACACATTAGGGTTTCTGAGTGACACTGATGAGAGTTTTGGTATTGCAGCCTGTCCAGTGCCATACTGCATTATCTTTTCTTGTATAGGTACTTAGTGGAGTGACTGATGCATCTATCCCTGTTCAACAGACATATGAAGTCATAATCTCTTCTGAATAGAGATATGAAAGAATCTAGAATATAAAAAACACATGCTTCAAAGATATTTTGTATTACTTTGTCAATAAGCCCCTCATAGCCTGATTCCTTTTGTTATGAAATTATTATTGCTACTTTTTGAGAAGTAGAAAATCACGTTTCAAGGGTTTAGGAGTTGTGTTGTTGGGGATTTTTTTGTTTCATTTTGTGTTTTTTTCTTTTCTTTTTCTTTCCTAGATATCCTGCTTTACTATAGTATTTGTGAGATTTTAAATACTCTGACATATCTGCACTCCTAAAGCTCTCAGGAGAGAGACATAGGCTCTGGGACTTGCTTCAGAATGTTTCCAGAGGGACTATAACTCTTCATGTCCATGCAGAGAGCCAGATTACGTGTTGGGACATTGCTTCTGACATAAATTCAAATCTACACAGCTAATATAGGAGTTCCTCGGGTTTTATGCAGTATATAAATTTAAAAAAGAATCTAGAGTAAAAAATAAAAATGTTGTTGCTCCTACTCTAAATTCAAACAAAAGTAAATCACAGTGAAACCAAAAATAAAATATAACCAAAAATATACTTTTGCAACCTGGAGCTGGTTGACTATACTTGAGAGAAGAAAAGGGCAAATTATTAAAAAACTAAAATTCTTATCTACTTTGGGTGATTATCTGCTGTTAGCCATGTCCATCTTGAGTAAAGCATCCATTCTGGGTCATAAAGATTTCTGTAAAATATATATGTCTTTTAAAAACCATAAAAGAGAATAACACTAAGAGTCTTATCATGAGGGATTAGTAGGGAATAGTTGAAGGTTGTTTAGCCAACCTAAATAAACAACACAAGAGTGAAATGGTAAAAACCATTTATGGTGGAAAAGATCGAAGTAAGTGAAGAGTTTTTGTTAAGATAAGATGCAAAAATTAAAAGCGCAATAAGATGAAAAAATGGTAGGACAGTGTGGCAGCAATAGCTGGTCTACAGCTGCACAGATAATTAGGCCATAACAGATACCAACTTGATCAAGCCTAGCTCCTTAGAGAATAAGGAGTAAGCAAGTCACAAGGTATGAAAGTGACAAGCTGAATTCAAGTTCATACAGAAGACTCCCTTTGAATCACAATTGTACCTGCCTCACTGGCCAGTGATCTGGGAGGAACTAAGACCTTTGTCCAATCTTCCTGTAAGCTCAGGAAATTCAAAGCCCCTATAAAAGAGGGCACTTCAATAACACTTCAATAAACTCAAGCTGTTGCTGGAATAATCTCTGTGTGTTTATGTCTCATCCCTGTCTCCGTCATCAGCAACAGGACAGCAGAATTTAAAATATTCATATCTTAGAATGCATAGTGTGCTAATATTCTGAGTGGAAAGCCAGAAAAGCGAAAGCAAGCTAAGGAAAATGAAGCATTGGGTTAGATGGTCTAGGAGGACTATAAAACCTGTCAGAAGGATTATAAACCAGATTGAAACAACCCTGAATACAGTTATCCTTCCCATAAAATAAGGAGGGGTAGACTGGGTCACTTCTGAAACTATATAAGTTCTATGCAAAGAATAAGTGAAATTTTTTTTACATGAATGTGAATAAAGGGAGGAAAAAGCCTTTATTTTCTGTTTCCTGGACTATGGTAAATTTACTTTTTTGGGACACATTAACATCTTAGCTGGCAAAAGTTAAGAAATTACAGAATCACAGAACCTTTGATGCTACATGAAGTATTTTAAAAATCCAACACATCTCCTTACTGATGCTCATTCTTTCATGAGTTTGTTACTTCTTAAGGACAAAGCAAGGCACTTTTCCTCAGGCTACAGCCCCATTACACTGAGGCTGGTAAGCAGCACTGGACATGACCAAGGTCTGAGCTTGATCATCCCTGAGCCAGGGGGGAGCTTGCTCCCACCCAGTTCCCTCCCAGCCATCAGGGCCGGGTCCTATCATTGCAACTCTCATGGCTTGCTACCAACACCTGGTCAGGAGTAACTGCTAAGGAATAATAGTTTATATTTTTGCTTGATTGTTTGTTGTCCCCTTGTGTTGTGTGTTTCTAATCCCTGATGTACTATGATTTAAACCTTGCAGATGGTGTACGTTGTTCTCCAAATGAGCATTTGCCTACAATCTCCACAGTGGCCTGTGCTGAAAAATTGTTGAAAAGGGCTGCATGATGAACCCTGTAAAGTGTGACAGTATAGTGTGCAAGCAAGATGATAGAGCCCATGTTTATCTCATTGAGATGAAAAATTTACAGTGGAAGTTTGAACAGTTGCAGAACTTTGTTTAGACACCAGCACTGAAGTCCTGCATAAATCTTCTTGACTCAAAGAAATATTGGGAAATGTTTGCATTTTTCATTAATGGAAAAGAAGGGGGAAGCATTGAAATTGAAATTATGCTATGGCACATCCTGTGAGGATTCTGAGTGGCACCACTTAGGAGTATCTTGACAACCTATAATAAGTAGAAATATAGATGAGATCAGTGAAGAAGAATAATGAATAGTATTATAAGCACACAGTGAAATATGCCTTGTTGTTACCCATTTAAAACTGACTTTAACTTATATATAAATAAATATATATTTGCTGGAACATAAAAGGAAATAAAAAGAGTGATAAAGGAATAAAAATGCAAAGACAAAATGCCCAGTCTTTGAACACTTACTCATGTAATAAGCTATACAGACTCATTAGAACTAAGAGATTTTTAGGGTAAAAAATTACCCATTTTGGAATATAATGCAAAATTGGTGAAGCTCCTGAATAGAGGAAATAATAGAATATTCTATTTTAAAAGATACTTCAGTAAAAAAAAACGGTTTAAGTTTGTCTGTATTTCCTCTGTGACATGGAGACCAGAAGGCCAGAAAGCCTTTACTGTTTTCCAAATCTTAAATGGAAAGGTTGAAAAGCCTGAAAGCAGTCATGTCCTTCCTCAGAGCTCTGATCTGAGAACCTAAACTCTGACCCTAATTACATGCATATAAACATCTTTAAACATAAAGAGTCAGGAAATATTTCATAACATTGAGTCTACAGGATCACATACTGACTGCACGCAGTCTAGCTCTTGCCACTGGATAACCTCTAGACCACAAGTAGTGACCCAAGGTAATGGGGCAGAGGGGGTTAATTTTTAAATTTATTACTGGACTGAATAATGCTAACAGCACTGCTTCCCCTGGAGTGGGGTAGGTCTGAGGTTTTAGAGCATTAATCCACACTGTGTGCTTTGGGGCATTCAAAAGAGTATGCTTGAATCTCAAAAATATATAATGGAATAGTCATGGAGTGCCATACAAATTTGAGAACAATATGAATGTTAAATATTGGCCATACCAGCTGTTATATTGGTCCCTGATCTGGACATCTCTCAAACCAGCTATGGACACTGATTCCAAAAGTTTTAAATGTTGCGGGTTCAAACAGGGGGGGAGGTCAAGGACGTCCTCCATTGGCTCTATTAGTAGTACCATGGTTGAGCTGTCTGCAAAAATAGACACATGGAGCTGTGTTATGGGGTTGTTGGAATCTTCATTAAATTGGCATATTTCACTGAAATGTCCTGCCCTTCAAAAGCCCAACTTTTTCAAAAAAAAACCACTGTCAAAAAGGCTCATTGTTTGAGGAGAAAGAGGAGCTTGGTACTATACAGAGGAAAATTATTTCTCTGAGAAAATGAGATTGTACAATGGTTAAGTAAATGGAGTTGCTTCTGCCTCTCCCTCATTGAAGAGCTAGGCAGTGAAACAAATGGTTAACAAAGCATAGGTTTGAGGCTAAGTGCTTTCCTAGTTAGAGGTTGTTAGTCAACCAAATTTTATGCTGTCATAAATTCCCAGATGTTAGTGACTTTAGGATTATATGATGGGATTGAATCACTTCACTAGAAATATATGCGCTATTACAGAGAAAAATTGTATTTAATATAGTATTAAAGGACTCAGAATTATCAATAATAAAAGGAGTAGTCAAGGCCTGGTCTGTATGTATATCCTGTATCCAATTCCCAAATTTTTTCTTCCAAAAGAATATGAAGGTCATATAACTTGAAGGCTCGCAAACGAACTCAGTCAACAAGAAAGTTAAGAGGCATAGCTAGTCATTCATGTCCTCTTGCACTTTGAAATAATAAACTCAAGAGTAATCAAAATGGCCAGGAAAGAAGCAGAAGCTACATGAGGGGAAAGAAAGAGAGAAAGAGAGAAAGAAAGAGAGAGAGAAAGAGAGAAAGAAAGAAAGAAAGAGAGAGATAGAAAGAAAGAAAGAGAGAGATAGAAAGAAAGGAAAGAAAGGAAGGAAAGAAAGAAAGAGAGGGAGGGAGGGAGGGAGGGAGGGAGGGAGGAAATTTGTATGAGTAGCAGACAAATTCTTCCTCTTCAGAAGCCTAGGCTGTCAGTCATGTCCAAGCCTCCAAGCACAAACAAAACCACAAAATACCTTCATAATTCTACACTATAAAAGCCAGGTCTGATAGATTTAGAAGGACAGATCTTCAACAAATAATGGCAAAAAATAGATGGATTCTGAGAAAATTTGAATTAATAACAACATCAGTAAATGTAATGATGAATAACAAGCTAAAAATAATAGCAATAATAATAGTAAGACATTTCTACATTGTAGGTGTAATTATTACCCATGACTTAACAAAGCTGTGGTCCAGATTATTAGGTTTTTGGTCTTTTTTACATGCAGATAAAAAAGACAGTGATACAAACAAGTGGACAATATTACTGTTCATTCTGGGATAATGTACAATTGTATATGTGACTAGTAGAAATAGCATGACCTGGCCTAATGTTTTGGAAAGATGTGACCTCTCCCAAAAATTCTCTGATTGTAAATGTGTGACCTCTCTCTTCTTTTCATGAAAATGATGGAGGCAAAATATATAGAATATAAATAATTTATTGTAATATTTATTATTTTGAGCTTGGGATAGAGTGAAAGACAGAAAATGAAGAACTTAACAGTTCCAAAATGCAAAAAATTCTATGCAACACCGTTTCCCTCCCTCTCCTCTGTTTTAGCCTAAAGATTTAGACTGCCTTCACATCCAAATGCACACAAACATCTGCCTAGTCAAGTGAATAATACAGACTATTTTTTTAAATTTGGTTGTTGATGATCCTAGCTTAAATTTTTTTTCATTAAAAATAATATTTTAGTAGACTTTAATCAAGGGAAAGAAATATTTTTACTTTCATTACCCTAGCAGAGATATCACATAGAACTATGAATCATTGTTCCATGTTAACGTGTAGCACTTATGCTAAACAAAAGCATTCATAGATTTACTATAGAAATTGCAGAGATTTGTTAATTTGTTGTTAATTTTCTTACAGAGGAAATTTCTTTGAAACTGACTAACACAGATATAAACTATATACATATATATATATATAAAACATATATACTATTATGCACAAGTATATAAACGTGAAATAGATTCAAAGAACTTGCTGTCATGACTCAGTAATTCTTGGCTTTTAAAAAAGTAATTTTTTAATATATTTGAAATGAAAACATTTGGTTGGTTGGAGGTTTTTAATGTGTCTATAATTTAGAGATTGGAAGTTACACCTGTTTGTCAAGAAACTTTTAGATTAATATTTTTCTTCAAATACTTTAAAACATTTTTTTCATATTCTTATTTTTGACATTCATATTCAGACATTTTTTCTCCATTTAACTGAAAGATTTTGTATGCCAGTGTTATACAAAATTTTCACATTTGTTCTTAAAACAAGAATGCATAAAACCAGTACAGTGAATATTGTCAATGCTTTACTTATGTTCTCAATGAACTTTTTAAGACACACTGCCATAAATCAATGGTCATTGATCAGTGTTTTAAGGAACAAGTGTTTGATGACTGCAGTTATTTTCCTGCTGTATATTTAACCTGTCCACTTCCATGGATTTTTTTTTATTACTGTTATATTAGCTGGCTAGAAACAAAACCTAAGAAAAGGTAGCTGAATAACTACAAAACTGTATTTAACTGTGTATTTCTTTAGAGATCATTTTAAATTGTGTTACTTTCATAGAATTTCTTACTCTCCCCCCTAGTTTTGTACCATGTATTTGAAATGCATTGGTAGGTGAAGAAAGTTAAAGAACATTTTCTAGTTAATCAAAAAGTGATTTCATGTAGCAATAAAGGTTATTTTATACAAACATATATAAATATAAATATTTTTCTGTTTAAATGCTTAAGTTTGCTAAATTGAAACAGATAAAAAAATTATCTTTTTGTATTTGCAAAAGTTACTTCATATTCAATTATATTTTCAAATTGTAGCTGCAAAAGCTTTTGCTCCGAATGTTTATTTCAATTATGAAGTTGAGGTGCTTTTTAAAGAATAATAATTTAATATCAGATGACATAGCTTCAGCCTTTTCAGTGATCTATATTCATAGTGGTAAACTGAGCTCATTCCTTTGACTTCAAAGAAACTATGCCAGATTGTACCCAGGTAGAATAAAAGCGAACCCATACCTTTATTTTGTGATTGGTTAGCAAAGAAGTTTTCTTAAAGGTATTATTTCCTTAATTTCTTTTGTATGATACAGCACATATATAACCTATATTTTAATGCTGCTGCAGAAGCACAAGACCTGGTCTCACATAGGTAATGTCTTGGGCATCTCTGTGTCAACTGTTATCTTTGATCATTCAGACACACTAGTGGGAACAGTGTGGGCATTTTTATCCCAGTATCCTACATGAATAGTGCCATTTGACCTTGAGTAGCTGAACAAGCTAATCAGTCCCATTTACATGACTTCATAAATTGCACAGCAATCTGGGAAAATATCACTTGATTCCTGAAATATCTGTACTTCTGATCTGATAAATGTATATTTTATTCCAGCTCTTCTTTGAAGATTTGACATGGTGAAGGATTACTGTCACTACACTTGTCTAAAAGTTGTCTTCAAAACGATAAAAATACTTTAGAAAATCACTTTAGAAAATATCACAAATGGAAGCATAAGAGAAGTTGGTGTTTTGGGGGCTTGGTGTTTTGGTTTTTGAGGAGGTTGTTTTGACTTACTAGCTTTTTTATGGGTAAGGATAGAGCCATCCATATGATTTGTGTCAAAGTGCTTCTTACTTTTTACCAAGGTTAAAATGATGGAAATAGCAGACTGTCCCATCTGCATATAGTATAACTTGTCAAAGTTAATAAGAACCTCATGCAGTTTCCTGACATTCTGAAATCATTATCAACTCCATTTGCATTTCCTATCAGAGATGCACCCAAATATGTGGAATTGGCAATAGTTTTTCAGAAATCTCTAAAAGTGAGATAGCCATGTTCCATTTATAAAATGAACTTTGAAAGACTGGCCCTGGATTGTGCTTTGCACAATCAGCCTAATGGATTAAAAAGCTCATTTACAATATAAAGAATCTAAAATGGGTCTGATAAAGCCTTGATTAAAATTACATTTACTTTTGAAAGAGATGATATCTGATTCTGCCTGAGACTAAACCTATGATTTGGACCCAGGGAGTAAGGGAAGATGCTGTCCTAAAACAAGTTATGACATGTGAGGTTGCTTTCAGGTTCTGTAGAGCATCAGGTCACATATTGGAATTTCTAGGAAAAAAATAAAAAAACCCCATTGGTCTGTTTGCTTCATTTCCTGCTTACCCCTCCAAAGCATTGCTTTTCTATTGCTTCACATTTGCTTGTGTTGGAAAGTGTAAGTGCAATGTAGACAGAGAATTCACTCACATGAAATAATGAGCTAAAATATAACATTCAAATAATACACAGAGACCTCTATTTACTTCTTATTATTTCAAGTTTAGTGAAATAAAGACACCCTGATAGACAAGGAAATACGAAGCACTGCTTTTTCTCTCTAAAGTGTTCTTATAGAAAAAAATATTAAAAACTAATTGTTTTAAAACATCTGACATTCACTTTTTTTGTCATGTTTAAAGAACAATTTGCTGCAAATTGCCATGCATATTCACAATGCTGGGTCTGGGTTTTCTCAGGGGAATTTCAATATCAAGCTACAATAAACACCAATCTCAGTTTTATAGGTAAATTTTGAAATTAAAGTCTCCTTGGAAAAAATCTGCTATTCACATATCAACATTAATCTGTATTTTAAAATGATATTACCGATTTTTAACCTCTCTTATGCTCTGTTCAAGATACAGTCTTAAGGAAACCTGAAACAGAAAAAGGGATCTAATATTTTAATTTAATTTGCAGAAAAATAAGTGAGACCTTTTGTAATTTTGAAAAATTCAAGCTAATCAGAATGTTTTGGTTTGGATTTGTTTGGGTTTTTTTCAATAAAACTGTGGGCTTTATTTCTTGTTAATTGTCAAGAACAATTATCAAGATTTATTCTTTGAAAAGATATGTTAGCCTCATCTCTCCACAAGATCTTGTATAGCAAAGTTTGAATCCAGACACTTAAAATCAATATATAGCTGAAGGGGACTTTTAGAAAACTTCCCAGAAGTTTCTGTTTAAAGAAAATGCAAAAGATTTTTCACTTGGTTATATTTGTCAAAAATAAAACACACGTATGTCTGTTGAAAAAAAACTTATTGTTTATATTCTTCAGAAATAGAGGGTTTTTCCTTGTTTAAACCTCGGACTGAATTACTATCCACCACCATATTACAGCCTTTAAGATGACAAGACTTTAGGCTAGACAGTCAAAATGATAGACAAGGAGATGGGACATGCACTTCATTGTCTTTTCTGCACACATTATTGCTGAAATGACTCTTGTACTCGTCATATACTACTTATAAAAAACCTTTACATCTTGAAAGTCGAATGTTTCCTTAAAAATTTGTACAGCATGAAAAGACAGGAAAAGATAATTTGCATGGCAGAGAACAGACTCAGAAAGAGTGGGGCACATCATCTCATTGATGAAGAATTCCTCAAAAGGCACAGAGCAGTGTTCTGCAGTTGTTACCCTGAAACCCTGGAAGGGCCTCACAAGGTGATACAGATGCAAAAATGAGATTGTCTCTAGTAATTTGGAGAACATGAGCCTTTCATCAGCTAGGGATATTCTCTGCATCTTTCAAACTAAGATCTGATGCTGACTGTTGCTCTTAGGCTTTCCTTTTCTGTCATCTAAAGAGACAAGCCATGGTGGGATTGGCTACAGCAATAAGAAAAAAGGATAGTGTTCAGTTCTGCTGGTCAGTCCCGCTGTGCCACATTGTGGTTGGCAAAATACAAGACTTAGCATCTTTGGTGGATCCTTATACGAGCAGCTGCATAAAAGAAGGGATGTTTAATCAATGTTTACATTTTGGATGACATCTAGTGGAAAAAGGAGAGGTAGTTGGAAATAAAATTTTCCCTGCTTCCTATCATAACCATCTTGATGTACATGCGATATATTAGTTGAAAAAAATATCCAAGCCTTAACTGAGAAAGCATACTTATAGTTGATAATAAAATCTACATCTTTTGAGAAGAGCTGATCTTAAGGGCACTTTTTATCAGCTGGAAGGCAACTGGAGGCATGCATCCAAACGTTGAGAAGCACTGCATAATAATATTTCACATTCACATATGACATCTGAACTTGCCACACCTTTGGCTTGTAAAAGTTGTTCAGAGGAACATTGACTTGGAAGCGCTCTTCCAAGAGTTACATTGAATATCCTGATACTCAGATAATTCATAACCCCACTTTGAATAGCAGATGATCCAAAACAGAAAACCACAGCTAAGATTTGCAAGACTTCATAAAGCCTTTTTTTTTTTTTTGGCAATGATGAAAATGAGAGGTAACAATGTTCCTTCTGCATGTCTTCATCTTGGAGTCGTTTTCTGAGTCTGCTGAGGAAGCAGAGATTTACATTTGAAAGCAATGATTTAGAACTCTTTTTCCAAATTTGTGCTGGTTTGACTTTAGTTGGTATTGGAAAAGAAGGAAGTAAAACATCTCCGGAAATGGTTCTCGTGAGAGAGACGCTTGGGAGTTTCAGAGATAGCCAGTGACTGTCCAGTTCTGAAAACTGACAGCTCTGTAAGCTACTCAGAGCTAAGTTCCACCCCCGTGAATACCATTGTGAAGCCCGAGAAACTCTGAACTCGCTCTCTTAGTTTCCGGCGGCT
>VWYI01029324.1:44237-58459 GCA_013399455.1 Anthoscopus minutus
TTTGTGAAGATGCAAGCCACAGAGAACTGTTCTTGTGGACATATCTCCAGAGTGTTGAAAAAGAAGACTCCTTGTCCTATGTGAAATAGAAAAAGATTGTTGTAGAAGTGATAACTGATTTTAAAAATCCCAGATTTCGTTTTTGTGTGTTGTCAGGTGAAAAAGGGACAAGTGAGTGGGGGAGGGAAGTGTTCTAGAAGTTTCGTTTGAACTTTTCCTTTCCATTTCCTTTTTAGTTTGTTTTGTTAATAAATTTCCCTCGTAGTCTTAAGTTTAAGCCTGCGTTTTCCTTTCCTCTAAAATCATATCTCACAACAGAACATGAGTGAGCTAGTGAGTTTTGGCTAGCTCTAAACCCACAACATTCTTTAGTGCATTGGCCGGGAAATTTCAAATTGGCAATTTTAAAACCACTACACATAATTAGTGTTTCCGCCCAGTTCCAACTGAACCTGCCACAGCAGCAATTTGACTATAACTTATTCCTTTCCCACTGAAGTGTAAGAAGATTTTCAGTCAGACAATAGTTACTTGGTGTACAACTGCTGTGCAGGAACTGCATCTACTGCTTTTTGCATTGCTGGAGCAAATATATTGAGTTTTTCAGTTTGCAAGTTGGCTAAACCAGCTTGTTTGTTTCAGATCATCACTAAATCTACTGCAGAGTAAAATTTAGCCTTGAAAACTCTGAGTTTGGAGGCAGACACAACTTACAAAGCACAATAAAGTGTGCTCAGGAAATGTGCACATGCATTCAGCATGTGAATTGTACAATTTCTTTTGTATTACCAGGAAATGCATGAACCACAATAATCTCCAAATATAGATAATTAAATCCATCTCTGCCCTAACATGATCTGAAATGTTCAAAGGAATCCCATAATTCTTAGCAACTACATAAATATCAAAATTGAAGAACAATTTTCATAACACATCAGACAATTGCCAGCTATCCATTACTGTAATATGTAACATTTGCATTACCCCTAATGATTTGTCAGTTTTATCATACACTTTTTTGCACTGCAAAAATTACAGCACAAAATAATACAACCTTTAGCTTTAACAAGGGATTATCATCATATTTCTCTTTCATAATCCATGGCAAATAAAAAACGAACTAAATAGCTAACTAATGAAATAATAGCATTTTCACATCCCATGTAGAAAAAACAACTGAAAAATTGCACCTGATGGAAATGTAAGTCGAGCAAATGGCTGGTGCAAATGTGCACTTCATACACTGTCACGCCCTTACTCCCTAGCTTCTCTCAGTAAAGCTAAAGGAAGCCTGATTTTTTTTTATAAGTTTTTCTTCAGAGACAAATAATGAACAACCCCTGGAGGATCTCTCAGGTATAGAAGAAATGATAGATGGAACAGTTTTACAAGTCAGCACTGTGACTGAAAAGTGACATAATATGGATCAAGAAAAGACTTGCTTTACTTTTTTAATTAAGAAAATGCAACACATTTGATTTTATATCAGCAGCTTTTTTTTGTCCTGCTTAATCTTAGGGAAACAGAAAATTAAATTGTTTCAATCTTTGAAGAAAGAGTATTTAGTATTAGTGCAATGTTCCACTACTTGGACTTCAGGTTTTTGTCATTTTTGACAATGTCTGCACTACCAGAAATATTCTGTTGTTATTTAGATCATTAAACCTCTAATGTGTGCTAATATTGGTTTATAGCCCTTCAACAGTTGTCTGTTATTTTTTTAACTGTCCCTTGTATTACCCAGATAACAAAACCGGACCAAAGCCAACCCTCCCTGAATAGTTGAATTTTAAGTCTATTCTGACACTATTAGACATCTATTTACAAGATATTTCCCACTAAGATATTTATTTTTGGGTCAAATATTATTTTTTCTGAACATTTACTGGTGAATCCATTAAATCACTTATGAATTTAAAAAAAATTAAAGCAGGCTCCCTTAGGATAGTCAACATTTGTGTCAGCCAGATCTTCACCTCAAGGGATTTTAAGACTAAATTATACAGACAATTATATAATTTCATTAAATCAATTAAAAGTAGTAAAAGTTAAAATATTTAAAATTAGCTGTATTTTAAATGGTTATTGAGAATACACTTTAATCTCAAATGTTTTATCTAAGGTTACAACTATATAGGATTTATAGGCTTGTGTTAACAAATTAGAGATCTCCTCTTGGGCAATATGAAGGCATTGCAATTACTGTAACAATTCAGTCCCTCTTATGCATATTTAATTGCTTATGGTGACAATCCTGTTAGAAGGAGGAAGGCAGTCCAGCGCCTTATAAAGTCTGGCTCCCAGTAATACAGCTTCATAAGAAATGTTAGCAAACACCGCTCTAAACCAGCAGCAAATGTGTTGATGTCTTCTGTTAAAATTCCTTCCAGTGCAAAAGTGTGTTTACTTCAAAATTTATAATAAACAAATGCAGGAACATTGTACGTCACCTGATTCAAAACGTGTAAGCAAGAAATTCAGTGGCTCCCTGCTGGCTTCCTGGAAAGACAGGAGAAACAACAATTTATTTAATTTGTTAAAACCTGGTGCTACTTATGTAGAATTGAACTACACTTATATTTTATGTATATAGTTATAAATAACTACACATTATATACTATAATAGCATATCGCATGACATAGCATGACATGCATTTTCTGTTACATAAAAACCCCACAAACACCAAAGCCACAATAATTTGGAAACAAGCATGGAAATAAAAAAAATCAGCTAAGCAAGTGTTAAGGCAGTACTGAGTCAAATTTAAGCAAAAATTTGCTCAAACTTGACCATTATATTTGCATCTTTATGCAAGGAAAGTCTTCTCTTTTTTTCTTATTTTCATTTTTTATTGGATAAAACCAATTTGCTTAATGGCTTAAAGTTAGTTATGCATGGAATAAATTAAACAAGTACTGTCATATGTCATCATAGGACAAAATAAAGATCTGATAACATCACCCAATCCGTATTTCCAATCTTTAGTTAGGGTAGTTTTAAAACTCTGGAACATGTACATATGCTTTCAGATTTTATGAGAAAGCAGTGAACATCCTTGAACCAAGATTTAAAGTAGAAATGCATGTTGCAGTGGATTTAGGAGTTTATTCCAATTTCTAGAATAAGTTATAATGGTTTTGTCTGGTTCCCCCCCCATGTTGAATGGTTTATTCCACCTTTCCAGAAAATTCTGTATTCCTACCCACACCGCTGTCATTTTTCCCCAGACCAAGCCCCTTTCCCTGTCACATCATCCCTAACTCAGCACCTATTTCCAGAGAGTTCCCTATCACCCAAATCACTCCCTTACCCATGCCTCTCTCTCTGGAAATCCCCTAAATACCCTAATCCCTTTGGTCCTTTCCCATGTCTATCATCTTAACCCACATCCTTACCTGGATCTGATTGGTTCTCCCAAGAACCACTCCTTCCCTTTATAAGTAAGTGTGAGTTCTGTAGTCAAGGTTCTCTCCAGCGCAACACCCTTCGGGACTGTTATGTTGTTAATAAAGCTGTTTTCCCTGGAACTGCTGGCTCAGGGGTCCTCCTTCTCCCTTTGCTCTGAGGACTGCTCTTCTGAGAGGACCCTTGAGTCCTGTTCGCTCCTTCCAACCCCACCAAGCTGAGGAGCTTCCCAACCTGAGGCTTTGCCTCTGCTCGGGAGGAAGCTCCCTTGAGGTCCAGGTTGGCCGGGGTTGCCCACGAGGGCTAACTGGGACCAGAGAACAGAGGCAAATGCATATTAAATCATACATTCCTTTCTTTCCCTTTATCCTTCTTCTTAAATCCAAGCATTAAACAGCAGATTCAGTAAAGAATTGCTGGGATTAGTATTTTCTAATCTATTGATCAGTCCTTTTCTTTCAGTGACTAGACACTCTCAGGTGGTCTGTTGTCTTCTTGTGGACTTGTTTTTCAGTCAACCTGGTACAGATTTTACAGTCACAAGAAGCTGATTGTGGGGTTCAGTCTACCCAGGGACCTGAGCCAGCTGACTATTGCCTCTGAAGAGCCTCCTATCTATCTGAAGCCGTGGGAATCTTTCATTTAAGTTTCCAAGATACCCCTCTGTTGTTATGTTAAATAAGTTACATGTCTGTTACAGACTGCCTAATGTTGTTCCCTATGTGGTTAGACTACTAGAATGTTTGTCCCGAGGTAATATATTGCTGGGCCTTCCTTTGTTCTTGTCTTTGGTTGGTCACTCTCATGGAGCTCTCCCTGATTATTGTTGTTTGACTTTTGGACATCTTTCCTATTTTCTTTTATTTCTTATTAAAGTGTTATTTTCCTGGAGCCATCCACTGCTCTTGCTCCTATTTAATTTTCTGCCATCCTCTGCTCTGAAATCAGGAGTCCTGATTTGTCACAACCACTTTCACTGAAACAGTTGGTAATTGCCAACACAGTTCTTCTGATAGCTAATTACAAGCTGAAACAGTCATTAATTCTCCTCTAGGTTGGATAATGAGAGTTTTTTACTCCAACAAACTTTATCCCTTACATATTCTATCTGAACTGATAGAGATTGAAGTCAGTTGAAATTCAGTTCATAAAGATAAGTTTTTTTAGCCATTTTTCCCCCTTTTTTTTAATATGCATGTTAAGCCTGATGGAACTTTGGGAGAGATGTTCTAGCAAATGTCTGCCATTGCTCAGTTAAGGATTTTTGCTGTGTATTTCCCTTAAGGCAGTTAGTAGTCATTTCCGGAGAGCTATAAATAGTACTTTTCGTGGCAGAAAGTGCAGAGACTTAATTCTTTTGCAAGAGAGCTTTTGACCAGAGCGGCTAATATTTTCATTCAGATTCACAGAACACGCAAAAACTTCCCATGTCCATTTTTATGGGATCTACTTAGGCCTAGTTTCCTCACAGCAGACGCAGAATGAATTGTTGCTGGTAAGATTCAGCTTTAGCTTCAGCTAAAAAGACCCCTTTATCCTGTTTACTTTGGAATAGTTGTCTAACTTTTTTGTAATATCAATAAACTCCCTCCAATGGCCAAAAGCAGGTCCAAAGGCCTCATGAATGCTTTAATTATTGCCTCACATGGTCTCAGCTGTGGGCCATTTTTCCTGTATCTGTGTGATCTAACAGCTTTGCTGAGCTCCTTGCTCTGTTATCAACTCACATACAAGGACTCACACACACAATATACAAGCACAGAGAGAAGTGTATATACACCCAAGTTTCATTCCCTCACTTCTTGATTGAAATCTTTTCTCTAAGACATTGTGTGAAGAAATCATTCCCACACTCCTAGCAAACCTGAGCAGCCATACAGCAATTTCTGACAAGTTTCCATCTTCTCTCTGTCACGTTAATTGCGCTGTCATTCATTTCATGCCTTCCATTGCATGTTGTGACTTATATTTTCTTCTTTCAGTTTGTGATCCTTGGCTTTCTATTATGTATAGCACTGAAGTAATTTTCCATATCTGTCTATAGTGCGAATCTGCTAAAGAAAAGGTTATGCGGAGGGAGTTATACCAATTGGTCTTATTTGTATTTCAGCCTTACAGGCTTGAGCTAATTGACTGTTTCAGTGTTTTATTAATATTTTGAATGTTGTGCAGCTCTGAAGTCAGCACTGTCAGTTCTTTGCAGCATTACAGAATATATGAATGGGCATCTGAAAGATTTTTACGTTCATTTTAATGGATCAGAAAACTATCTCCTGTGATTCATTATTTTAGCAGTATCTCCACATATTTAAAGATTAATGGTTTTTTGAGGGTTTTTTCTTTTTTTTTCTTTTTTTTTCTTTCACTTTAAAGAAGAATTTGAATGCCAATATTTGAATATTTGAATGTCATCTTAGAAGAAATTTCACATTGTGAAAAACACTAAGTATTCCCCATTTTCCATTGATACCCAGGGAATAAGTTTTCTCAGCAGCCCATCTGTAAATGTATCTTTTTTATTATTTTTAGAAACCATTTCATGAATTCATTTAATGAATTTTGAGCATGTGATGTGAAGAATCTGTAATACAGATCCAAACAATTAGCAGATTTTCTTTCTACACTATCTGCAGTCAAAGCCTGTCATGCGGTAAGTACAAGGGGATATCCTCTCACTTCTGTGTTTGCCATTATTTTCACAGTGTGGATCTATCGCTGATACCAGTTCAATGAAAAATTCTGATTCTAGAATATGACTTCTAAGTGATCATTACGATGTTACAGCCTTGCACTCTGCATTCACCATGTCTGTATATAACATGTACATTTTGCATTGACTTAACTGTATACCAAACATGAAGACAAATTGAAGGAACTTGCATTTTCACTTTCTTGGATGAATTAAAAATTCTTCAGCATTTCCATCCTTAGACATTTATAAGAGAATGTCTCATATGAGTCGCAATAATCACGTTAGATATTTTTAGATTAGAATGTGCTCTGAAGAAACGCCCATCTAATTTTTTAGCTTCAAAGGCTTTCATGTGCTTGCCTGAGGTTGTTTGTTCAAAAGTTAACTGTTCAGAGACAATTTTCTTGTGTGATTTAAGACAAGTCATACACATTACCCTACAAGTAAAAAACAGTGTAGCTTTCTGGATTTTGAGGAGAGTTAGAGACTAAATCTATTAAAGAAGGCCAGGCATTGAGTTATGTTGATAACTAGGACCATATAAATATAGAAGTGCATAATTTCCTTTTCCCTTTTAATAGCTTAAAGGATATGCAAAATCCCCAGTAACACTAGATAAGAACAGGACACCCTTTAAACAAACTGAAAAAACCTATCTTTACTGTTCTGAATTAGAATATTCAATAAAAAATATTGTAAAAGTTATAAAACCTCAGTCTTTAGAAAACAGAAAATTTCAATTTTTTCTGTTCAACTTTGAGAAAAATATGACCCAACTAGCACTGTGTTGAAAATTAACAGAGATTCTTAACTGGCTAACCTTTTTCGCTATTTGCATGTAGGCACATTTGAACTCAATGCCAGGCATATCAATGAATTTCCTTCACGACTTCTTGACCGAGTCAGATGATGCCCGAGATTTTGGCTCATGAGAACGGAAATGACTGCAGCATATCATCAGGCAGCTTGAGCTTCACATAGTGACAGCTTAGAAATCAGCCTGAGTCAATCTTAGCTGTGGTCTTATGGTGGGTGTCGTGCCGGTGTAAAAGCAGGCCAGCTCAGCGTCTCTCTCTGACACCACACCAGGAAGAGGCTGGGTCAGAACGGCGATTTGAGTCTTGACCCGACTTCAGAGCTCTTAGCCCTACTGTATGCACGAGTCCGAGATCGAGTGAAGAAGTAGGAATGTAACGAACAGGTCAGGAGACCAGCTCCTTTTAATGCCTTTATTTGTGAAATCAGCTCTGGGTGGGGGCCCGAGGGGTCGCACACACCGCCGCTGCTCCCGTCGGCGACACAGAGGAGGAGGGTGCAGGCAGCTTTGCTGTGTAGCAGAGCTGGGGCTTCCGTCCTCACGGTCGCGCCTAGGAAGACTCTGTCGAATCCAAATTTGTGAGCTTTTATACTCCGCTTAGCCCTCTGCAGTTAGAGTGACAAATTAAAATCTTGGTTGCGGCCTTAGTGTAGTCCCATACCTTTTCCTTAGTTTGACATGTTAAGTTAGTTCTTTATTTATATAATAACTCGTTGTCATAGGGGTCTTTTGCGAAGAATCGTCGTCGCAAGGTCTTATGGGAGTTCTGCATTTGCTTATTAGATGATGTAATCTTCCTTCTCGCCATTTTGACAGGAGCAGCGGAGGCAATACCCGATGGTAAGAGGGTTTAACTAACAGATCAGTGAACAACTTACTAACATTGAAACAGTTAACATTGACAAGCAATTAACATTGAAACTCTATATGAACTTTCTGGACAAGTAATTAACATTGAACTTTTTGTAGCAACTTCTGTAACAATGTATTAGGTGTCTTCTACGGGAGGAGGCTTTTTCTCTATGCAGTCCACGAGTTTATTCTGAAGGTGGGCAGAGTCCGAGAAAAAGCCCTAAACTGCGCCGAACTTCATCTTATAAAGGGTTAACACCCAGTGGGGGAAGGCAGTCAGAGAACCAGTCAGGAAGTATGTTTAGGTTTCTAACAGGTGGGCTTAAAAACTTTCCATGAATGGGGTACAGGCAGGTTGAGACATGGGCTAACATACATAGGGATCTTCTAATGAAATATCGGGGATTAGGGGATTCCCCCCAGGGGACGGAGAGACAGGGATGGAATGACGGACGAATGACACAGAATTTGTGGGAACAAAGGGTTGGAATTGGGGAGAGAGACAGGGAAAGGGGAAAGGCTTAGTTATGGACTGACATCTCAGGGACGGGGTACCCAGAACCTGCTAGAAACCAGGGATGGGGGTGGCGGAGCCGCGGGGAGGGATGAAAGGGGCTGTTCCGATTCAGCGCAGCGGGAACGGCAGACCCGGCCCGACCCGGCCCCGCCATTCCCGCCTTGAGGGGAAAAGCGAGGCAGGCAGGGAAGGGAGAGCGACACAGAAATTTTTAACTTAACAAGCAAAATAAATACACACCACAACAGTCTTAGACAAGGAAAAAGGCAGCAAAACCAGAAGGACTGGTGAATAATGCAAACTGGGTATTAACAAAGTTGTCGATGTAACCCCCTAACACGTTTCTGCTACAAGGCTGCAAAACTATGCTTTACCCATTCTTTGCTTGTGGGAAATGAAATAGGAGTCTTAAATGGATTAACAGATGCTTCTGAGGTTTGTTCTTTTTTGTCTGTTTTTTCTTTCAGTTTATTGGCAGACTTTTCAGTTCATTTAAAAACCACCATGTTGCCCAGCCTGAAGATGCTGATGGTCAATAATGGATATGCAGGAGAGAATGCAATACCAAAGAAACCCTTCTATGAGAAAATTTCACAGACTCCTTGTTATTTTGTACTTGTGCAATTACTTTACTCCTCTCAATACCTGCATTGCAATAATCCTTTACTCCATAAACAGATTTTTCTATTTGCTTTTTGTAGGTATACCAAACCACAAAAGGAAATGACCACATTGGCAACAATGGGTGGGACGATTCAATTCCTCTTTATATGGCAACATGGGTGTCTCATATGCTATTTACAGTTTCACAATGATGCTAGTCATAATCTCAAAAAATTAAAAGAAGGTGAACTCAGCTTTTTCATCTTAGAAGAGAGCATGTAAATATACCTGTAAGTAGGTCAGGCCAGGAGCTGGTTCACCTGAAGGCTAGAGAGGCAAACTAAAGGTGCATACTCAGGCTTTAATTACTTTACAACAAATAGCTATCTTATGAATATCCTGTTCTTAAACATTAAAGCTTCTTCCTTATTGCTAATAATTTGGAAATATTATTAATAAAAAGTTGCTTTTCACTTTCAGTAACTCCTCTGAAAATTTTCAACTAACTGCTAGAGATGTGAAGCTGGATTTAATCTTGTTAGAGAATTTGAACTTTCTGCTTTCTACTATGTAGAAATCTGCCTGTAACAACAGGATTGTTTGAAGATATGATAGTACAGGTTCAGAATATTTGTAAAAGGGTTATAAAAAAATATTTATTGAAAAGCTGCAATGTCCTCTGTTTGACAGTGTTCATCTCTGAATGCCTGCATCAGTTATTGACAGTGTTTGGAAGCAACGAGGTTAGGTGAGTTTTCTCTGTGTGTCTGGGCTTTCGTTCTACAAAACTTTTCAATGAAAGAAAACTCTCCTTGACTAGATGGTTTCTCAAAATGTGATTTAGGTCATCAATGACCTGAAATGGTGAAAATGCTATTTAGGGAAGTTGACTAATACTGAGGAGGATACCTCTACATTCATGTGATTGTATGGTGACCTGTTTTACCTTGATAAAGAAGTATTGAATAATTTCAATTTGGAGATCTAGAATATCTTCTAAAAGTAAACTATATAGAATACATAAGATATATTTTATATTTTATATTAATGCAGGTTCTAATACAAAATGATGATATAGAACATTTCCTGATGATAAAAAATATTGTCAAAAATTTCTTCTGTCATTAAACATAAATTTCCTGAATAATTTCTGAGCAATTATCTTCTAGAGAGGTATCATTTTATGCAATGAGCTACTAAGTTTTATGAAATGTCTGAAAGTCAAATGTCTGTGTTGGTTGAAAAGCTGATAAATCTTCATTAAATAAATTCCAGTTCTCTCACAGAAGGGAGGTTAATAACTTGCTCATCTCAAACAGACGAATTTATTGTCAAAATATTTAGCTCACTATTGCTAAGTTTCAAAAAAGAATGAAAGGAGAGAAATCCCATGAAATCGAGTGCCTTGAAACTGTCTCTTAGAAAGTAACATTTAATGAAAAATAGACTTCTCAGGTTAAGAAAAAATTAGCTGCAACACTGTAAATTTCCATTTAAGCATTTTTTAATCGCTTTTTGAAAATGTGAAAACATTTACCTCACTGCTTTTAGTGCCTATAAAATAATAATTTAAAGCAAACTTAATAGGCAAATTGAAATCAAGATTTAAGAGCAGGCTCTAGTCATGACTGACATGAATAGCGAAACAGAATCTCTTTCCATTAGCAAGAGAATATATCTTACATAGACTACAGGAAAAATAACTCTTTCACAGTAAAAATGAAAAGCCATGTAAATGTTTTGGTTTTTACTGAGGAAGCTTTCTGGTTTAATTCTGTTGGTCATAAGAGCTGTTAGGGGTAATTTCAAAATATTCATCTTCATGGAGCACAGTGTTAGATGCACATGCTTAGATACACTTATCAAGGCCATAATTGTTATCTGTAATGCTGAATCAGATATTATTTACCAGATTTCAGAAAGAAGACCTGGGTTACTTCTCAGGTTCAGGCTGGGGAAAAGTAAATAGAAAATTCTCTATCACCTTGACTTCACCTCCTCCACTTTCATACTTCCACTTTAACTGCTGTAAAAGAGAGATAGAAGCACGTGGAACACAAGGTAAACTCTGTGCTGCAGAAACTACAGTCACTATAGTGACTCCTTCAGTGGTCTGATTTAAATGTTTATTTTTGAATAAGCTTGTTGTATTTTGTTATGTATTGTACAGCAATGTATGTAGTTAAACAGTATATTATAAATAATTTACATAAATCATTACATCAAAATTCTATGTGTCCTGGAAGGCTTTTTTCAATTCATTAGGTAATTAGGTTGGATAGTTGTAAAAGTCAGAGCAACACCAGCCTGTAGCAATGCTTGTTACATAAATGAGTCAACACAAATATATTTTTTAAAGCAAACATAATTTAACACAACATGGCATTATTCCCTAAATTGAAGATGATCTCCAAAGCGAATGTCTTCCCATTATTTTTTTGTCTCTAGATTGCGGTTTTGGGGATGAGGTATGCATTGATGTCCAGCTATATGCAGATACTCTCTTCCATGTGAACTCCCACAGTATTATGTTTAGCAGTCAAACTGATAAGAATTTAGGTTCTTGTCAGGTCTTGTTGTAGACAAGTTTTCTTTATGACCTTTTGCTGTAAGGCTCTTTTTCTATAAGTCTTTAATTAGTTCTCCATTTGCATCTGCAAATATGCCTTGAATCATTTGATGATGGATTTTGATTTGTTTCTTTAGCTAGTATTCATTTTTACATGTATCATTATGGTCTCTAGAGGTAAAAAATAACAAATAAACAAACCTTTAAAAAGGTTACATTATATTGTGACCTCATAGTGTGTGTAAACACAGCTTAACTGTGATTATTGTTTTTGATTTATACTATAGTAGTAGCCAGCAAATATAATGGTGCCAAGAGTGCAGGTACAGATAAAATTTAATTATTTTTTGATAAATTCCTGTGAACATTCATCTCCTAGCTAGCCAGGAAAATGACCCAAATTAATTTCTCAGCCCTATTTGCACTTCTAAAATTACATTTCTATATCCCGGTGCTTGCCACAAGCTCTTTTGTGTTTTTGCAGCTCCATATAGCATCACCAAATCAAGTGAAAATTCACGGTTCTTAGGATCAGATTTATATTGGTTCTCTAATGTGTAAGCACATGACTTCGAGTCTCACCAATGTTTTCTAAGTACGTGTGAATAACAGATAACTGCCAAACAAATTTAAGAAAAATCTTGTGCAGGGAAAATGTCAAAGAAAAGGGAAGAAATTACTTAGCTTTCTTCATTAACTTAGTACTCTGTTTTGTTTTGGTTTCTACTCATTTGCTTTTAAAATCATTAATGCCTTCAGTTTTTTGCTGTTAAAAGGAGTGTCGAAAGCTTGGACTTTAAGCCTGAAATAACAATACGCTTAAGCACACTTCATAGAATACTGCAGCTGGGCTGATTGCCACAAAAAGACTGATACATTTACTTCACCTAGCTTGCAATCTAAGACTCTGATTGTCAAAAAAGTATACTTGCCTTCCACCAAAAATAACATTCAACTCTTTTTTTTTTTTAAATCATTTTTGCTTTAAATGCTCTCAAATTCCTCAAATGCTGCTTCTAGCCCTTCTATAGAGTGTCTAAAGCCTCACAGTAGCAATATTTTATCTCAAGTTTCTTTATTTCAGTCACAGAATCTTAGACTCATACAGGCTTATCGTGGTTTTAAAATTGCCAATTTGAAATTTCTCGGTCAATGCACCAAAAAATGTTGTGGGTTTAGAGCTAGCCAAANTAACTCGGCACTTCCATATTCACTGCTAAACTATGTCCTTAAGTCATTAGCATAACTTTTGAAAACTTCCAGAGCTGGTGATCCAATTTCTTCCTTGTTCCAATGTCTTACTGCTCTTTCAGCAAGGACAGTTTTCATAATATCGAATCTAAGCCCCCACTGGCACCATTTGAGGCTCTTTCATCCTGTTACTTGGGAGAAGTGTAGATTTACTTTAAAAGATGGATTTCAGTTTTAATGCTTATCTCAGCTAATTTTAGGTTTTTTTTAATACCGACATGAAATTTTTTAATACTGACAGCTGTATTACTTTCTGTTATTCTAGAACTCTTATTCTGTTTAACACCAACAATAAATTTACATAATATGCCAAACTGCGTGATGTGGTTGAAACACCTGAATGATGGGATGACATCCAAGAGACCTGGACAAGATGAAATAGTGGGCCCACGGGAATGAATCTCATGAAGTTTCACAAGACCAAGAACTCTAGGTCTGCACCTGGGTCTGGGGAACTCCTAGTATAAGGGGATACAGGCTGGAGAGTGAACAAATCCAGACAGGTCCTGCAAGAAGGACTTGGGTGTGCTGGTGGATGAGTGGCTGGACATGACCCAGCCATGGATACTCACAGCCCAGAAAACCAAATGTGTCCTGGGCTGCATCCAAAGCAGCATGGGCAGCAGAGAGTGGTAGGGAATTCTGCTGTTGTGCTCTGCTCTGCTCTGCTCTGTTCTCCTCTGCTGAAACCCCACCTAGAGTGCTGCATCCAGTAGTATGAAGAAAACTCTGGACACTTGATAGCAGTATGTTCACAGTCAAATGAATCTTTAAGGAGTACTAGAGACATCTGACAATTAGCAAGAGTTCTGGTGTACACTTGTCTACAGTCTAGTTTCTCTATCCCAACTCCGTTCCAAGAGATATCTCCTCTGGCCTATGTCAATATCTGGAGGTTGTTCCTGTGCTTGTATTTTTCAATACCTTCCACATTGAGGAATACATGCCATTTGACATTCTTAAGGAACAACCCTTTTCCATTTCCACTAAATATGATGTCTTGGGCAATGTATGTTGCATACTATGATAGATGCCTTTTTGGAATGAGCTTAACAGTTCAGAGAGGCAAAGCTGGTACTTCTCTGTGGTAGACGGGCAGGCGTTGCGGAAGATCTCGGGATGTGATGGAAAGCAGCAGGACCCTTCCCCCCTCACCTGTGATATGCAATCACCCCCCATGGTGTGTAACCCCTCCTAACTCCAGTAGTTTTCCATTCCCCACTAACCCTACCTGGCCTTACCGTCCCCCTCTGACGCAGTGAAGCCCCCTTGACTATTTAGTTCCACGAGGTAAGGTAATAAATGCCATTTGACAATCCACCACATTGGTGTTAGTGTGTCAATGGACTGAGTGGCCCAGGAGATGCTGGGCTGCTGTGCTGTTCTCTGAACCAGGTCGCCTTGTCTTCAAATCAGAAGGCAACACTTCTCTGAGATTACTTCTAAATGAAGGGTAAAATCCTCAGTGAGTGGTAGGATCTTTTAACAGTGTGGCAGGTTCAGTTGGAACCAGGC
>VWYI01029325.1:0-12774 GCA_013399455.1 Anthoscopus minutus
AAATCAGGCTCTGCCTGGATGGCTCCAGAGATGGAGGTAAAAGGGAGAGGGGGCCAATCCAAAGATCTCACTCTTTTTATTTGTTTGGGTCCATTTGCACACAAGAGCTTCATTTGCCCGTCCTCTTCCTTCCACGTTGTTTTACTTCAAGCCTGAAGTTTGGAAAAGCTGTCCTTGAGTCCAAATTGGATTAGGATTGTTATGTCTTCTTCACCCTGTGAAAGGATCTCGGTACCCTGAACAAAAGCCACACACCAATGCAGAATAGAAAACCTAAAAAGCCAAGGCATCAGTTATCACCAAATAAAGAAACACTTGAGGCCCTATAGCGTTAAATTATATGAAGTGTCACATCTATGAAGTCATTAAATGAAGATGCAGTCTGAATCTGAGCTTTCTTAACTGTGTTTTACTTTAAAAAAAAATTAAAAAGCTCTAAGTTTTTAGACAGTATAAAAACATGAAAAAAGAAATTGAGAATACGGAGAAACTAGGAGAGGAAGTTCATTAGGCAAAGCATTCCTAATGTTAATAGAATTTTGGACTGAATTTTCTGGAAAACACTGTTATTGCAAAAATAGTGTGGGAATTTTTCTAACCAGAGCTGGTCAGAGGGAGTCTGGTTCACACTTCATACAAAGAAAATTTGTCATCAGCAGGAATTTCTTTAGCAGTCAGGAAGAAAAAATGCAGTAAACCAATAAAACTTTTAGAAAGGCAGGATCTTCTCATTAACTGACACAACGGTGACATTTCACAGAAAAATGGTACTTCCCATAAGTTCTCAATCATTTACTTGTTTGTGGAGATTTAATCTAGGCTACAGATGAGGTTCCACAAGAGTTTTAGTATGAAAGTATTCAAATTTACAAATACTCTTAGAATTTTGTATTTCTGCTTCAGATAAGAAAAAAATCAATTCTAAATCAAACAAAAATCCCCACAAACTTAAAAAATTGTATTTTCTTTGGAAAGGAATTTTAACAAACCTATTTCAAAATTTTCCTTGGAAAGGAATTTTTGCAAATCTATTTCAAAATTGCTATCATGACTAAGAACTCTAGTGAATCTTGCTGAACCTCTCCTGCAAGTTGAACTTATCAAAATAGACCACAAGGATTTTGAAACATGGGGACTAGGGTTTAAAAGAACAATACAGTCAAAACATGAAATAGATAGATTTTAAAAAATCTCAGTATAGACATACTGTTACCAAATATGCCTGTCTGCTGGTTGGAAGGATCCCTTATTTTGAGGAGTGTTCTCTTTCTAGTCATCAGTTCCTTGGGGTTTTTGTGTTGTAAAGTCCCCTTGGGGACTCTGAAAAATATTTTTTTTCCTTTTTTATTATCTCTGAGGCCTGTTTTTTACTCCCCTTGCTTTTGTTCCACCAGCCTCCCTGCTCCTGACAGCTGCTCTGATCTGAGTACCTATACCTTTGCACTACACAGGAACATCTTTCCTTCCTTGGCTTTCTTCTCATGCCTGAAAGGGGCATTTATGTGTCAAAGAGGCTTGCTGAACACCAGAGAAGGAGACATCTCCAACCCTCACAGCCCTTTTTAACCAAGTAATCTTAAAACATGTTTTTGTGTGATCTTAAAAATACTCTATTTTCTCCTACCACTGTAATTTGAAGCAAAACAGTCCTAGCATTTATGCAGTCATATTTTATCCACAGGTTTTTGAGTACATTATGGAAAAGTGGATATGTGTCATTACCAGACAATTGCCATGTTATGAATCAAGCTTAAATATAGCAGAAGTCTGGCTGCCAAACCACATTTGGTTTATCCAGGGTATTTGGATAAAGTAGAGGTCAAATGATCAGCAGTCAAGAGAAGATGGAATTACAGAGATTGTTTTCAAATGGAGTTTTGGATAACTGGGAATTTCCTATATGTAACCATGCATTAGTCACTCAAACAATGTTACTAAATATATAAATTCACTCTTATGTAGCAGTTCCCTAAAACCAGATGTGGAGAGGATAGGTGCTCCTCTCAGACTTGAAGACATTGTTCCATCTGATCAGGCTTGGCAGAAAAAAAAAATAGCAAGAATCAAACAAATCAATAATCAGATACGCTGGTAACAAGCAAAACTAACTTTGCTTTAATATTTAAACTTGATGTCATGATGAAATTTCTTAGAACCAAAGCACTGGGCACAGTGGTGGAGACATGAACTTTTCCCATGACACGAGTTATCCACTATTCAGTTTCTCCTTTTTACCTTATATTTGTAGGTTTCAAATTAGGACAATGTACCAGAAGGGAATGTAAGAAGAGATTGCATGTGTGAGAGGTGGAAAATGCAAAGCTGAAAGTCTACAGCTGAAGAAGGAAACAAACACGAGTGCCCTAAATTTTTTAGTGCACACTCTCACCTATCCAAAGCCTATTCCAAAACACAGATATTATCATTACTATTTCCAGATGTTAAAAAATAGAAGAAAAGTTCAGTGAGCCCTGCCTGGACACACAGAAGAGTCCCACATTAAAAGGAATCAGACAATAAAAGAGTCACATTTCTATACTTTGCAGTCAATGTTTTCATGGAGTCCCACAGAAGAGGTCTGGCTCCAACATCACTTCCTTTCCCCATCTCAGCCCCCATAGATGCAGAAATATCTCTGTCTTTGTGTAGCTGAACATTTAAAACCCAGCAGTATGGGCTACCTGCCCAAGTAACTATTTCCTATCTCCTACAAGGGAAATTATACACACAAGGAGTCCCAAGGACTAGACTCAAAACAAGCATCACCAGTTTGACCATGTAGACTGAAATGTTAGTATGTCAGTTGATATCTTAGAGTATCATGTGTATTTCAGATTGTTCTCAGTCTATGACACGCACATTAAAAAAATAGTGTTTAACATTTTAAAAGTTAGCCTGCTGTGCTATACATTGTTTCAATTTTTTTTATACTTCTCTTATTATCTTGAAAGAGCCCATAAGAATTTTTATCTTGTAGCTACAAGCTAGATCAGAAAAATATCCCTAATGTAGGTAGGATGGCTTTGACTGGTTGGGATTTTTATCTCTTGGCCTCAAAGTGTTTGCCGTGCTGCCAATTCTGTAAATTCTTCATTCCATTCACAGGCACACATTGGAACTCAGCAGTTGAAAGAAAAATCAGGAAACCTGTTCATTATTAAAAGTAAGGAAAAAACATTGCTTTGTTGTATTTATAATTTTATCCTCTAATGCTGTCAAATTCTCTAATTAATGTAGTAGGGCTCTACCCTTTGTTCCAATTATTAAGCTCACAAATTCTCCTCTGTATCCCAGCAATGGACACTGAAGATTTCAGAAGTATTATCTAATTACACACATACACTACCCTGAAGAACTTCACTGGTGTATGAAACAGGTAAGTGAAGATTACTCTTGCCAAACAGTGTCAATATCAAAAGTATTACAGCAAAGAGAATTTTTTTTTCATTTTCAGAAGCTGTAACACTGAAAGAGGAAAAGAACAAAAGCATGTTCCCCTCAACTACTCCCCACCACTTATGAACCTGTTGTACCAAAACAGATTATTAAGCCCCTGGGCTGTTATATAGTTTATATAGTCTCTCTTACTGCTTAGAGCAAAGATCTATTCTAAAAGAAAAGTGTGTTTTCTTCTCAAAAGTTATGTTTGCTCTAAGATGCAGGGAAGCACCCATAGCTTTATTCTAACACTTTTCAGAATTCATTATCTTGTGCTAGATCATCTGTCATACCCTGTGCCTCATAGGTACACAGTGATAGCAATAGCAATAAATAATAGCAAGAATTTTAATGCCCTGATATCTAAAGTTTGGCTAATACATGCATTTAGGGAACCTGATTACTTGGGGACTAACTATAGAGATTCCATTTCTTATAGTCTCAGCAGCTTGTAATTGTCAGGATCTTGGCAGAAGAGTCTGTGGATATTACCAAGAGAACTGGTGAGAGGCCTCATAACAGGAATCAACCACAAGTTTCTGTCATCTTGATTTCTAGCATACTTGCAAGTCTAAACTCCTACATTATAGAGGAAAACAAAATTTAAAAGAGAGAGAAATCCAGAGCTATTTACTGCCCCAGTACCATAAGCTTGGATTTAAATCCATAGCTAGATTTACCTAATGGACAACTGCCTTTAAGCCAAGAGAAATGTTGCCATGTCTTTGTGTGGTGCATTAGGTCTGAGTTAAAACAGAATGAGCTACCAAGCAGATATGGGCTGATTTCAAAAGTTGCAGTTATTTGGCAGTGATGACTCATTGCATTATTTTTATGTTTTGGTTAGATGGCATAGTGGTAGTGATCTCCTAAGTAGAAGCAAGCAGGGCAGGCATGTTGTATGCATAGGCATATGACTTGGGCTTGCAGTTCCAAAAGAGCTCTCAATTTTGAGTAACTGAGCAAAGCATGTGTGGAGTACCACCTCCTTGGAGGGCGATTTGTCTCCAAAATCCCCAGAAGGCATATTCCTCTTCCTTCTCTCCAACAGTCTTTCTCCCTCTGCCTGTTCTGCTGTTGCAGGAATTTCATTTTCTTTCCTCTCCCATCCTGTCATAAGCCCTGCTAAGAGCTCTGACAGAGCTCTTAAAGCACTTTGCAGATGAGACAACAGGGTCAGAAACAGGAGCAGCTCCTCAGAAAGCTTTGGACATATCCAGTATTCCTCTCCTCAACATACAGAATAAGAGCCTTTGTCAGTTGTGTCAGTGATACCATTCCACCAACACAGCGCTGCATGAGGACCTTTCCCATTCCAGTTATCACTGTCAAAACTGCTGATATCCCAATTTAAACTGCACGTGAGCAATATTCATACAGCCAGTAGTACCTCTGTTCTGCCCAGAGCCAGCTTGGTGTACCTCTTCATTTTCCCGACCTCTTGAAGAATACAGTGCTGATAGAAGAATAAAATAAAATTTCACTCTTGATTATTTAAAATCCCAAAGTCGAGTGGGCACATTTCTCATCCATCAAATTTTCCCACACATAAATTCCAATGAGAGTCCAGAAAACAATAAAAAAATTACTTCCATTATCTCTGCATAGGAGGACAACCTATGTAGAACAATTGCAGGCACAAATAGTTACTGTGTGAGAGAACCAGCACTATTTTTGCTTATGATTAAATTCATGGCTACCATAACCACCTCTGTCTGGCCTAAGACTTTCAAGTGGTTTTTTCGGGGGCGATTATGTTCTTTGTTTTGTTTGCATGTTTTTTTAATATGTGGCTGTTTTTTTTTTAATTGGGCATTTTTTTTCTTTTTAGACAGGGTGGGATTGTTAGTTTGTTTTACAAGAAGGATTTTAGAAGGTACAGATCCTGAAGCTAATGATGCAAGTGAGGGGCTTTTTTCCATTCTGTCCACTCTGCACAAACCAGGACTATCCACATACTTCCCACCTCTTTCAAAGAGAGGGATATCATATGGCTGCTCTGATACACTTCCCTCACTAATGTGCAACCAGAAAAAGAGCAGCTCCATTAGGACACATGGAGTCAAAAGACAGAAAATATATCTGAAATAATTATATGTGTTGGTAAAAAAACCCAACAAAACAAAAACAAAACACTCAGCGAGTATATTGATGTAGACAAGGATTATCACATAATTCATAATCACATAATTATTTCATTTTTTTTATACATCTATACCTTCTTCCAGCTCAACCTGCTTCAGCTTGTTTCCCTGTTCCTCCTTGAGGCTTTAATGTCACTGCCTTTCTAGGCTTGTGTTGCCTAAAGCTGAATTACCACAGGGATCCTACGAGAGCCAAAGAAGTCCTGTAAGGAGCTACTTGCACCTGTTACTAAATCCACCATATTTGCTGCTCCTTGCTGCCCATTCTCCTACCCCCCTACTTTGCCTTACTAAAAACAGTTTCAGATTCTGTAAGGTATTAAATGCTTTACTGCAGTATGTTGAGTTAGAAGAATCAAAGACAGCAATAGCCAGTGGCTCTACAAAGAAATAAAACTTTCAAGTCAAGCAAGGAAAGACAGACTTATCAAAATTATTTCTGAATCTTTTTGAAAAGATTCTTTTTCCATCTACTCATGCTGCCTCAGGCAACGCACTGGAGTCTAAAGATGGAACGGAAAGCTCAACCCACTTTGGCTGTCAAAAACATACACAAAATCCTCCTTGCCACCTAAAGTCCTTTCCTTTAAAAATTGCAGACAGCTAAAAAAAAGATACAAATAAATTGTGGGGTTATGTTGGCTTTTGCTTTTTAAATTAAATATCTACTTTATGGCACTATGGAAATCAGGAATAATTTACTCTTTAATCCAAATCTATAGCTCAGCATTAAAACCACTAATAAAGAGATAGTCATTAAATTTTGTCCAGTTAAGATAAGTTAGATGGGTTTTGAAATCAATAGAGCCAAATTCTGCTCTCTGATACACCAGTGAAAATGCATGATCCATTACTCCATCTATACACACACCTAATTTCCAGTTGTATAAAGGACGAAATTTGACCATATATCTTTATGAATCTCTGAAATATTAGAAAGCCAAAATAGAAAATGTTAAAATATGGTTTGCTTCATGAAAAAATGCACAGTTGGTAGTGCTGCTAAAACAACATTATCAAATGATACATTCAATGCTATGTTTTTGATTTGGAGCAGTTAGAACACTTATAGAACAGTGTGGTGCCTTTGTTCCACTCTTACCTGTATAAGCTATATATTACATGGCCTCAGGCAAGATGATCACAATATCCAATTTGCTCTAAAAGAAGTACAGAACCTCCTCATTTGCTTTAGTAGAGCTAGCTTGGGCTTTATCCCTCTTTTAGCTTCTGTTTATGGATCAATAAAACAGGTATCTACCTATTCCATGCATGTTTGAACTGCAAAATAAAGGGCTAGGTAAAATTACCACTGATCATTACAGCTACATGGAGTTTTTTACAGTGCTCTGAAAACGATAAAGGATAGAGGTGTTTGTCCAGCACAGTGTTATTAACACTCTCTAATTTCAGTTTGTGATTGCACATATGTTCATAAAAGCAGTACAGATGCCTACGGATCCTGCAGATTTATTACAGGTAATAGAAGCCTGCAGTCTCCTCTTACTTCATTTCAGGTAGTAAGAAAGGATCATGAAAAATATGTATATTGCTCTATTCCATCAATGTTATTATCTTAAAAGGTTCTATTCCATTAGTGTTATTATCTGTTTTGAAAATTTATTCTTTAAAAATATGAAAGTTGTTTCCAAGTGTTAAGATATGGATAATGCTAAGCAGCTTCTACACCCAGTGTCTCTTGTGGGTGCACAGAAACTCCAGGAGAGACTTTGAAACTATATCCTCTAGCTCTCCTGGTTTTACCAAGACTGTCAAAAATGGGCAAAGTGGAAAAGGGCTACTAGCAATTAAAGAGGACCCAAAACACCTGAAAAGCACATGAGCATTCATTCATTCAAACAAAAAACATTATTTGTGCTACCTGCTGTTGCTCTCGGGCATTTCTCCAGAGTTTATCAGTCCAGCAATGGCTGTTTCAAACTTTACATCACCCTCAGATATATCCAAGAAATGGATTGCTAAGGTGTCATTGCTCTGATCCATGGTTTCTTGTGGGATACATGCCACAGCAGGAAGTGCCAGTACCTCCTTAAGGCTACATCTGATTCATGGCCTTGTACACTGCCTATATATCCCTCATGCCAAATCATTTTTGGGAGGGGGTCTTTTAATGCCAAAGATAAGCAAACAATAAATAAATCCTTTGCCTTTGGTGGCATCTGGGAGAGAGGAGAAGAAAATAATGACTAACCTTCCTTACCAGGAGATAAATCTACGCTGTAATCTATTCTAAAGCTGCAGGCAGCTTTAGAGAGGGTATTCTCCTAGAGTACAAAGTCCTAATACAATACTTGATTTCTACAGGTGCTACCATAACATGACTCATAACAGCAAGCAGGATAAAAGCTCAAAAGATACTGAATTAATTTGTAATGGAAGGAGTAAGTATCAGGGCACACTTGATTTTCTAACCTTTATGAGAAGTAACACGATATTCAGCAAAAATTCGCCAAACCAAATCTTTTTATGTAGCTATAAAGTAGAAGGAATTAGAGGTCCTCTGGAGAGAAGCTTGAAAGCATGAATACAATAAAGACAGTCAAAACCCGTAGTTTTTCTAATCTGGACATAGATTAGACTGTTAATTTCTTAACCTAGATTTTGTGAACTTGTGAAGTTATAATTACTGCAGAGTTTAAAGCAGTGGTCTGTTCTTTATAGTTATTGCAATGGAGATTTTGTGGGTTTTTTATTAAAATAAGTGAATTTTTGTGTGATTGTACCATTTGTAAGTAACTGTTCCTTTCATAGGATATAAATCAAAAGCCTCTAAATTACTAGAAGTTACAGCTTCAAAAGATGACTTTAAAGAAATTAGTTTCAGTTTTTAATGCATCAGCCATTCAACTGCTTTTAGATGCAGTTTAACTTTTAGTTTCATTTCAACAGCATACACTGAGCAAGAAAAATTGGCTAATCTGAATGGAGATGTATTTGCTTATACAATTTCAAACCTGAATGGCTAAGGTTACAAGCCGGCATAGCCAGGTTTTCCTTAAAGTCTAGGAGTTTTACCACTGACTTTCCTAGTGGCAAGCTAAGAGGAATCCCAAGTGATCTTTGCAAACCCCCTTTGCATTCAGAAAACTACATTATTTCTATTCATATGGGAATCTGTCCAAAGTTCAAGGTGTTTTGATTCCCATCATTATTCATCCCTATATTTCATGAGGCTCACTACAGAAGAAAACTGTGGAAGACCTCTATAAAGGAAATTTCCTATAAAGGAAATAAAACAGTTACTATACCTTGGGAACTACACTGTCATTTAATGAATAATTGTGTCATGAAATGTTCCCATCAGAATATATTTCTCTGCAGCACAGATGAGACTGGTGAAAAAAAAATGGGCACCTTAAACTTTCATTAGTAGAGCCAGCTGCTCTTTTGTTGAAGCCAGTGGAAACAATAGTAGTATAAACAATAACCCCCCCAAGTCCTTCTGCAACATGAATACACACACATATATATGTAAACATTCAAAAATAATGTCCCCTTGAGTTTTATACCAAATCCACACACATGTATCTAGTGCTAGGTAACAGTTCAGTTTTAAAGAGGATGAGGGAATTTCCTATGGGACAATAATCTCCAGACGGTCATACAAAAAATCCCTACAAATCAGTCATTAGCTCTAATGAAAGTTCATCTTCCAGGTTTAAAACTAATGTGGGAATGAAAAACCAAAAGAGAATTACTGGAAATGGCATCTAATTTGTCCAGAAATTATGGTTTCATGTGGTATTTCACCATCAGATCTGAATACTCAGAGCCCTCTTGTCAATATATAGTTTATGACAGAGACTGAAAGTATGTACTCAGCACTGAAGACAAAATGCAGTGAATAGTTTTACCGGCCTGGGAGTGGAAAAGTACCATGTCAGGAGCAAGTATGCAACTGTATTTTTGATATCCATAATTGTCATAGAATGGGAAAGCTGTTCTACTAAGTTTAGTATTCAGGTGTGGTTTTTTGTTGTTTGGGACTTATTTCCTTCTCTTAACAAAAAAAAGTAAAAGAAAATTTAAAAAAGAAACGGCTTACTAGAGAGAAACCTCATTGACTGGTATTTAAAAGACTGAAAATGTGGTTTTCAATCAAAAATTTAACTTTACAGATTACCACCACTACCAGTTTCCAAAGCAAAGACTGCTAAACCTGAATTTTAACAGTTGGAACAAAATAATATGGAATCACCACTTAATCAGAGTAGCATTTCTTGACAGAGCAGCAGTGGTAGGAAGCTTAAAAGCTACTGAAGGTGTTTTTGAGGGATAGTTGATGTACCTATCACAGTCTTAAGAAGCTGGTTCTATTCAGCTGCCTCAGGCACAGGCTTGTAAAGGTTCAGGCACAGATTCCAAATTCTGTTCCTGTCACTAGCTGTAATTATACCAGCACATCACCTCATTATGTCTGTTTAATGGTTTGAAATGTGGCATCCTGGGACTAATGCACCTATTTGCTCTAAGTACAGAATAGCATATCTCAGTATGTGCTCTTGGTCTGCAACTCTGCTTGAATTTACTATTGTCAGTTCTCCCAGGCTTAAAAAAGTGCTCTAAAAGATGCATATCGTAAATTATTCCCTCTGCTTAGGACCTAACATCTGCTTCTGCTGTGATCAATCACAGAAAACCAACAAATCAAAATAGGTTGCAGCTGATGTTCAGCATAACAAGCAGCTACTTATCATACAACATGAATTACCAATGGGGAGGATGATTTTTGCCATATTACAGATATGGAAACTAGCCTCCATGCTCACCACCTTGGGGAGTTGACAACAGTGGAAGCAAATCCACGCAGTCCTAGAATCCTCCCTAGTTATTCCAGTGCATGAACTTGTATTGCTCTAGCAGCACTAGCCTTGGGCAGCCAAGACAAAATTCTGAGTTGAGTTTCCTTTGTGAACACATTGCTAGCAAGTCATTTATGAAGCATTTATTCATACTGATACTACTAGGTAATTTCATTTTTCTGCAAAATGTCACCATTCTACCAAGACTCCTGCCTCTCCTTCTGTCTGGCACGGCTCTTAGGGCAAAGCAAGAACTGTAAATCTTTGCTAAGGCCACACACACAGCTGCACAGAAACTTGTTACTGAAATTTATCCCAGAGAAAGGAAAACTAATCAAACTACTACAACAAATTCATTTCTATTTGCAAGGATTTGCATATACACATTGATTCTGAAGAACTACTTTAAAAATAAACCACAAATTCTTTATGCATGAGCACTCCTTGAGGCCGAGTACTCTACAAAGCAAAGGGATTTAAAAAACAGGCACTTCAATATCTTGAATACACACTGACACAATAGATCAAGCTAAACATAAGAGACTTATATTATTACCCTTTAAATTATGTTAATTAAACAATACTCCCTTTAATCAAAGCTCATTGTCACAGTCTGATATAACAAAACCACAATCTTTTTCCTCAAGTCTCTACTCATTCATACAAATGAAAGAAAGGATTTGTCTCTGGAACTCCTTGGAAAGCAGCAATTTTTAGGCCACTGAAGTTACCATCCTTATGTTAGGTTTTTTAAGGGCAGCTTCTTTTTTTAATGGGAATTGGCTTTTTTGTTAATGTTATACAAATTGAAAGCAATGCAAATAAAGGCTGCATCTCCTATAAGAACAAAGAAGCTATGTCAAAGTCACCTCGTATTCCAGAAGCATTGCTGCTCACAGCTCAAAACACAGTTGGTGAGGTTCTTGCTTGTATTTAAGATATTTAAGCATATTGTATCCCTATAACCCCAAATCTTTGAAAAGGAGCTTATATAAAGACAATGAAACCAGTTTGACTACTAATGAATTAACTGTTGTGGTCCAAGAAGTTTATACTGATAAACATACAATTATCTGTTAATTTGAAAATAAGAATAAATTATAACATGCTCCGTCTTCCACATTCTATAAAAAAAAATTTAAATCCCAAAAGCATCAACAACGGTGATAATTTTTTTCTTCCTGAAACCAATTAATTCTTGTTCAAATTTTGAAAAAACTTTTGAAAAAAAAATCAAGATTTATCCATTCTAATCAGCATATTCCAAAATTAGCAAGAGACAAGAAATCTGATAAAGCAACATTTTTGTCCTAGATACTTTAAGAATGAAGGTGTTTCAAGATAAAATTCCTACAAATTACACATCTCGTATTTTTCAAGGTCTAGCTTCGAGTAGCCACTTTGGTTTTTTAACTGTATATTCTGAACTTCCTTTATCATTTCAATGAAGAATGTTTTATAACTGACAAAATCAAAAAGAAAATACGATAATCCTGCTTGGCATTGTTAAAAAAAAAAAAATCAGTACTTCATAAGTCTGAACAATCAGATATATAATAAAAGAAAGGCAAAACAAAAATATACCCAAGATTTTTCACCCAGCAGGGAGAGTACTTCAATGACATAATAAAGTCCCTTAACCACTGAGTTCAGAAAACAAATTGCAAAGGACATGACAAAAATTCAGCTTTTTGTAAACTTGAATTTGCCCTACATTTTTCCCCACTCACTATAGTATGGGGAAAGAATAAACCACCCTGAGTCGATTTCACTGTGGCAGGAAACCCACTATAGAACCAACTTAAGCCTCAAATTCCTCTGGAGTTAACAATCCCCACATTCTCACAGAGTCCAGCTCCAGTGGATTTCACTGAACAAGGGTGGGGTCAGGATGCCTTGTGGAATAAGTCCTTCTACTTGGCTTCAGCGTAATCAAGCTTGATTAATCAACTTTTACCACCAAAATAAGTAACCCTGAAAAGGGTCTTAGTGGTTAATGTTGACATAATTAGCTAGATACAAAAAGGAGCCCAGAAGTCATATCTCTGCTAGTCATTCCCATAATGAAAATTTGCCTTGAGCCTAAACTCTATCTCTGGTGAATAAGAGCCCTTAAAAGCAAAATTATAGTATTGGATTTTTCTTTCTCTACTATAACAGAAAAAGAAAATACCAATATGTTGGGGGTTAGGCGTCCTTCTTTTGTTATTTCTCAGCTAGTGGAATTTTTCCCCATTTAGCTGAGAGAAGCCTTGATGGCTGGTAGTTCTTAGGTGCTTAAAAAAAACAAAGAATTGGCTGGGCCTGGGGGCAGCTGGAAGGGAGTGGGGTTTCTTTTGGTCCTTCTGTGGGAGAGTGGGACAGACACT
>VWYI01029326.1:18725-36488 GCA_013399455.1 Anthoscopus minutus
CTGTCCCATCCCATATCCCATCCCAAATCCCATCCCAAATCCTATATCCCATCCCAAATCCCACCCCAAATCCTATATCCCATCCCAAATCCCATCCCATATCCCATCCCAAAGCCCATCCCAAATCCCATATCCCATCCCAAAGCCCATCCTATCCCATATCCCATATCCCATATCCCATATCCCATATCCCATATCCCATATCCCATATCCCATATCCCATATCCCAAATCCCATCCCAAATCCCATCCCAAATCCCATATCCCATCCCAAATCCCATATCCCATCCCATAATCCCATATCCCATCCCAAATCCCATATCCCATCCCATATCCCATCCCAAATCCCATCCCATCCCAGATTGCCATGGGAATCCCCAATCCATGCATCCATGACCCTCCTCGCTGTCCTGGCAGCTGGCTGTGACCACAAGGTGACGTCAGTCTCGGGGACCATCACCAGCCCCAACTGGCCCGATAAATACCCCAGTAAGAAGGAGTGCACCTGGGCCATCAGCACCACGCCCGGGCACCGCATCAAGCTGGTAGGGGTTGGGGGGTGGGTGGCACTGGGGTGTCAACCCCTCTGCCAAACCTCCACCTCACCCAGAACCTCCACAGACCTTCTCGGAGCTGGATGTGGAGGCGCAGCAGGAATGCACCTACGACCACCTGGAGATCTTCGACGGGAAGGACGCCAAGGCCCCGGCACTCGGCCGCTTCTGTGGGGCCAAGGAGCCCGAGCCCATCGTGTCCTCAGGCAACAAGATGTTCCTCAAGTTTGTGTCTGATAACTCCATCCAGAAGAAGGGATTCGAGGCCACCCACAGCACAGGTACCTCCGTGGGGTTGGGAAATGGGGTTATGGGGTGGGGGGACAGCGTGGGCTCCCCTAAACCCCCGGCTTCTCCCGCAGTGTGCGGGGGGCAGGTGCGTGCTGAGGTGAAGACCAAGGACCTGTATTCCCACGCGCAATTTGGGGACAACAACTACCCGGGGGGCTCGGACTGCGAGTGGGTGATCATGGCTGAGGAGGGCTTCGGCGTGGAGCTCATCTTCCAGACCTTCGAGATCGAGGAGGAGGCCGACTGCGGATACGACTACATGGAGCTCTTTGACGGCTACGACGGGACGGCCCCGCGCCTCGGCCGCTTCTGCGGCTCCGGGGTGAGCTGGGGACCCAGGGGGACACGAGGTGGACTGGGGTGGTGGGCTAGGAGCGAGGGTTTGGGGTGGTGGATGAGGCCGAGCCAGAGCGGTGCGGAGAAATCCCCACGGGAATTTTGGTGACGATTCCTGCCCTCCACACTGCCAATATTCCCACCCGCAATGCACGCTCAGCCCGTGGATCTGAGCACCCCTCCCTCACCCCGCAGCCCCCCGAGGAGGTCTACTCGGCCGGAGACTCGGTGATGATCCGCTTTCACTCGGACGACACCATCAACAAGAAGGGTTTCCACCTTCGCTACACCAGCACCAAGTTCCAGGACACGCTGCACACGAGGAAATGAGAGCCGGGGGTCCCGGCCCCGCCGCGGGCAGGGGAGGAGGAGGAGGAGGAGGAAGAGGAGGAGAAAGCAGAGAGGACGGCGGGGAGAGCTGCCCCGCACAGACTGCACGGAGGAGGAGCACACAGCCAACCTCAGCACTCAAGACACGCTCGCACGGGGCCCCGGGGCTCGGGCACCCACGGCACGGGGGCACAAGGGGGGGTCCCCGGTGGCAGCAGCCCACCCCGGTGCTGGGAGGGCCGAGCAGGACCCGCCGCCCTCCCCTGCCCCGGCCAAAGCTCTGAATGTACAAACCAGTAACCGGGAAGAGCCCAACACACACAAGGTGCTGTCTCTCTCTTGTACCCATGAAATAAATACCCTTGTACTTGGAGCGGGGGCAGCCCCGACCTCTTTGCTTCCAGCCCAGCGCAACAGCATCCAAAAAACGGGGCTGGACTGGGGGGAAAAGCACCTATGATCCTGCACGGACCCCCATCCTTTGGGTTCTGATGGAGCAGAGCCAGGAATTCCAACAGAGGAGCAGCCAGACCATCTCCTGGTGACGGTGGGTCCTGTGCTGGGTGGCGAGCTCGGAGCCCTCCGCCCCGCAGCTCTCTGCAGGTGCGTTCTGTCCCCACACCTTTATTTTGAGGTGTCTCTGAGCCAGAAGAGCGCCTGCTGCGGGGTGGGTGCCACGTGCTGCGCCCACCGCGCGCTCCGGCGTGTCCCCGCCGGCGGTGGCAGATGGCGGGTGGGCTGTGACACGGCCCCCGCGCCCACCGCGTGCTCCCCGCGTGCCTCGACCCCTCCTGCATCCCGTGCTCGCTGCTGGTGCCGTGGGGAGGCTCCTCTTCCCTGTTTGTGCCAAGCCTGGGGTGCTCTGCAAGGGCTGTGCCCAGACAGAGCCGGGATGGGCGCCGGGGTTTTTCATCCAGAGGGGATTTCAGTCTCCGTGGTGAAAAGGGGGTGCGGAGTTCGGGGAACTTTTCGCTGACAGGACGAGGAGTGATGGCCGTGAACAAAAACAGAAGTTCCACCTCAACATGAGGAAGAATTTCTGTCCATGAAGGGTGGCAGAGCGCTGGGACAGCCCCAGGGAAGGGTGGAGTCTCCCTCTCTGGCGACATTCCAAATCCACTCGGATGTGCTCCTATGTCACCTGATCCAGGTGACCCTGCCTGGGCAGGCGGGATGGACCTGGCGATCTCCAGGAGGGCCCTTCCAACCTGAACTTGTCCGAGAGCTGGCGAGGGCCATTTTGTCCCCTCCCAGTCCCGTCCCCCCGTCCCCTGAGCTGGATCGGTCGGGGGGGGGAAGGGGGGGTCTGAGCCACTTCTTGGGGTCCCGTAGGGGACAGAGGCGCGGTGACACGGCCGGTGGCGACCGCACAGAGTTTATTGAAACACCTCCAGCACAGCACAGGGATGCTCGGGGACGGGGAGCCGGTTGTTGTACAGCGTGCAGGGGGGACACAGAGACGGGGGGCCCCGGGGGGGCCGCACGCAAGCGCCATGCTGCCGACGGCTCATGCTGGGGGCGGCGGGTTGGGGGACACGGGGATTGGGGAGGTTCAGATCCCTTCTCCCCTTCCCCGGCTCCTCCGGCTGCCTCCGGGGCCGCGGGGCTGGGGATTCGGGCGGTGCAGGATGGCAGAGCAGAGAGGGACAGGACACGGGGGCACGCCCAGGGTCCCCCACACCCCTGCAGCCCCGCGCCGGCGGGAGCGGGGGCCCTGTCTGAGCATCCCCCGTCCACCGGGATCAGTTCAAAACCGGGGGGTGCTTCCAACATCTCCCTGAACCCTCTGGAGTGGCCGGGGAGCCCCAGTTCCGGCTGGCAGGGCCGGGGCTCCCTGGGAGCTGCGTGAACCTGAGGCGGGGGAATGCGGGGGACACCGAGGGGGAAGGGGGTCCCGCAGCGGCTGCGCGGAGCAGGGCAGAGCGCGGGGCTCACGCCAGCGAGGATGCTGCTGGTCGGCCAGTCCAGGAGATGAAGGCTTCCTCCCTCGGGGCGCACAGCGGCGCGGGCTCTGCCTCCTTGCTGGGCCAGCGTCCCGCCGGCTCCTTCCTCGGGGCACTGCCCGGATTCCCCGAGCCCAGCCGTGCCCTCCACCCACCAGCGTCCGTGGGAGAAGCCCCCGCGGCGAGCGCCCACCCCCGTGCCCGGCCCTGCCCGCCTTCGCCCCTTAACGCCCCACGCTGATGTTGCACGTCTTGCAGCTGGGGTCCTTTTTGGCGTTGGCAGTGGAGAGGCTCATGAGCTGGTGGCCGCTGATCTCCCCCAGCACGCCGAGGCTCAGGTCCACCGGCTCCGTGTAAATGACCTCCAGGATGCTGTCCTGGGCGTGGCGGTACACCAGCTCGCCCTCCTCCACGCAGCACGTCAGGAACTTGTTGGAGGAAATGTCCAGCTGGGGAAGGCGCTCCCGGCAGAAGAGATCCCCGGAGGATCCCTTGGGCGCCAGGACCAGCACGACGTAGTGGTAGGCGGTGTACATGCAGTAGAAGTCCGCGAAGTAGAGGTTGGTGTTGGGGTTGAAGAGGCGCTGGGCCGGGATTTGGAAGCGGTACCGGCCGTAGGGCGAGTCCTGCGGGGGCTGCCCGGTGTTGAACTCGGTGTTGCAGCTGAAGAAGATGCCGTGCAGCATCCCGCTGGTGGGCGAGCCGTGGCTCCCGCTGTTGTCCTTCAGCGACGGCTTCATCACGTTCCCGCAGTGCATCCTGCCACGAGGAGGAGGAGGAGGAGGAGGGACACACAGACAGGCATAGGCAGGGTCAGGGAATGCGCTCAGGGAGCGGGGAGGGTGGGGAATGGGGCTGGGGGTACCTGACGTGCTGGAAATACTCCTTGTGCTGGTTGCGGTAGAAGACGGAGAAGCGCAGCATGCGGCCGGCGATCAGCTCCGCTTTCTCCTGCAGCTGGGCCAGGTGCTCCTTGGCGTAGTCTGGGGACAGGCACGGGGACATCAGGGCGTCTCCATCCCCCTCCAGCAGCCCATCCCTGCCCGCAGCTCCCCGCACCTCCTGCCTCCCACTCATCAGCTGCCGCTCCAACCGGCCCGGCTTGTGCCAGCTCCCGGCATCGCCCCCGTCCTCCTCCGGGCTCCCAGCTCCCAGCGTTTCCCCCATCTTCCCGGAACTGGCCCCATCCTCTCTCCCGGCTCGTGGCTCCCGACATCACCCCCGATCTCCCTCGTGGCTCTCAGCACTGAGCCCCTCTTGCTCCCAGCTCCCGGGATCGCCTCTGCTCTCCCTCCCTGCTCCCAGCTCCAGGCATCATCCCCGTCCTCCCTCTCAGCTCCAGGCATTGCCCTCTTCCCCCTTCCACCTCCCAGCTCCAGGCATCAACCCCATCCTCCCTCCTGGCTCCCAGCTCTGGGCATTGCCCCTGTCCTCTTCATCCTCCCGGCTCCCAGCGTTGCCTCCAGCCCCCTCCAAGCTCCTGGGGTCGTCCCCATTCCTCATCTCAACTCCTGACTCCAGGCATCAATTCCCGTCCTCCCTCCCGGCTCCCAGCATCGCTCCCGTCCTCCTCCCAGTTCCCGGCTCCTGGGATCACCCCCATCCTCCCCTCGGGCTCCAGGGAACGCCCCCATCATCCCTCCCGGCTCCGGGCCGCCCCGCTCCCGCTCACCCCCGGTGCAGAACTCCACGGTCTCGCTCCAGCCGGACACCAGGTACTCGCCGTCGCTCTGTTTCACCGCCGTCTGCACGGCCACGCTGTACTCGGTGCGGGGGCTCAGGAACCAGTGGCCCCGCACCGTCATGGGCAGCGGCACCGCCTTGGCCACCAGCTTGGTGGGGACATCCTGTGCCGAGCGCTGAGGGTCAGGCGGGACAGCATCGCAGCCCCCGCACCCCCGCGCTGCACCCGCGCCCCGCGCCGGCACCCCAAAATATCCACTGAGACCCCCCCCCAAAACACCGTGGTGACACTTCTCGGGCTGTGCCCCCCACTCTGTCCCCACAGTGCTCCCCCGTCCCTGTCCCCAAACATGTCCCTGCTGCGATGGCGACACAGAGTCCCCCAAGGTAGGGGTGGTCTCGGGGACCCCCCGCTCCCGGTGGCATCTCGCGGTGTCAATAGGCCACGGAGCAGCTCCGCAGTGCAGAGCCGTTTCTGTGGCAACGGCGGATGCTGAAGTCGGGAGATACAGGGGAAAAAAATATCCCACCCCCCCCGCCCCCCCACCCCTTATTATTGGGGAGGAGAGAAAAAAAAAAATAATGTTAAGCATTAAATAGCATCACCGTGGCAACGGCGCTGCTAAAAACGACCCGAATTAGTGACTCGCAGCACGAGGAGGGGGAGCAGGAGCAGCTCAGCTCCCCCGCGGGGGCTCAGCGGGGTCCGTCACCTCCCGATTCCCATCCCAGTCCCCTCTGCCAGCGCGTCCCGTGAGGGGAATGATCCAAATTCAGCACCAGAGAGGGCTAAAAGCCAGTTCCTCTCTCCCAACCCCGTCTCCTCTCCCCGGGCAGGGGGTCCCGCGTCCTCCCCCGGCTCACCCGGTGCTTGAACTTGTTGGAATTCTTGTTCTCCTTCTTGTTGAGGTCGATGAAGTAGTGAGTGACCCTCTCCAGGTCCCCCTTCTCCATAGCCCAGGAGATGCGGAAGGAATCGCAGGTGATGTTGTTGATCTCGATGTTTTTGGGGGTGGAGAGCAGCTCCATGGCCGGAGGGGCTGAGCTCCTGCGGGCACAGCGCGGGGTTTGGGGGTGCCGAGCCCCCTTTCGCTGCCCACGTCGGCAGCTGCCAAGGCCGCCCGCGGCGGAGCAGATGGCACCAGGGTGGAAAAGCGGCCGGGAGCCAGGAATAGGCAGCGCAGGCAGGAGCAGGCAGCGGGACGCCGGGAACAAGCCCGGTCGGGTGCGGGGGCCCCGGCCGCTCCCCCGGGTGCCGCGGGGCCCCGGCGCGACGCCAGCGGGCGTTTCGGGGTTTGCTCAACACCGGGTGGGGAAAGAAAAACAAGGGGAGAGCCGAGGGAGTTGCTGGGAGAGGGGAGGGTTGGACGCAGGCACTGGAAAAGCTGGATCCGCCTTATGCCCCGGCCCGTGCCTCAGTTTCCCTGCGCCCCAGGAAGGCGCTCTGGGGGTGGGCGATGCCCGGGGAAGGGGGGACACGGAGTCACATCCATGGCACGGGAATGGCGGGGTGCTCCGAGGGGGGCTGGAGGCGACGGTGTCCCCCACCCTTCACCCCGGGTTTGTGAGGGGCAACCGTGGCTGCCAACGTGCTGCCGCCCCCCCGTGCGCCCACAGCCACCCACACCGGGCTCAGCCGCGTGTGTCCCTGTCACTCGGCACCCACGGCCACCCACGGCCACCCACAGCCACGTGTCCCCCTCCATCTGCGCAGACCCCCAGCCCCCCTCCCTGCACCCCCAAAAAGCCGCTGTCACCTCGCGCGTCCTCTCCGCCAAAGCCCTCGGGCACGGCAGAAGGTCACCGTGCTGGGGACAAGGTGCCACCTCGCTGCCCCGCTCCCGTGCCCGGCGGTGGCGCAGGAATTCTGCACCGGGATTGTTCCAGCTGGATCGTGTCACCGCGTCCCCGTGTCCCCAACACCTCACGTTCCCTAAGAACCCTCAGAAATGCCGCGCCCCCCGTGTCCCCCTGCCCCCTGAGCATCCCTCAGCGATGCCATCGGGATGTCGCCCCAATGCCACCGGGATTTGGTGGCTGCTCCGGTGTCACGGTGCCGGTGAGGCCCTTACCTGGCCGTGCCGGGGGGCTGCCGGGAGACGCGAGGATGCCGGTGGAGCGGCAGGGCAGGAGAAGGGAAGGGAGGGCAGGACAGAGAGCCCCGGCGGGGCTGATCCAAGAGGGAAGGACGGAGGATGTCGGAGGGATCGCGGTGGTACCCGGCGATGCCGCGTCGCTGCCTGCGGCTGATGCGACTGGGATCCTCCCAGCCAGCTCGGAAATAGCAAACACCCTCCAGAGGAGGGAGAGGAGAGAAAAAAAAAAAAAAAAAGGGAAAAATAGATATCCAAGGAGCTGGGAGAGAAGGGGGAGGAAGGAAAAACCTCCCGGTTCTGCCAATGGGATGGAGTGATGCGTGCGGCGTCAGGTGATGGAGGCAGAGTGGGATGTGGGTGCAGATTGGGGGTGGGTGGTGGGCAGGTTCTGCCTGTTCCCCCCATTTTTGGGGCAGAGGGGGCTGCCCCGGCTGTGCCGCTTGCGGGACAATGGGGACACCCTCTCCAGGCCCCAAAAATGGGATGGATGAGGTGCATGGGGATGCTGGTACCCATACAGGACCCCCCCCGGAATGGGGGTGCAGAGCTCGAGGGGGGCGGAGGGACAGACGGACTCTTTGTTTTGCACCTTTCTTGCAGGGACAAAGCTTTTTTCGGCTGGGAGAGTGGGAGAGCACTTCAGAATCCTCATTGCGAGGATTTTCTGCGAGGGGGTGCCCACGCATGAACCCGCTCTGTGGGGGTACCGGCTGGCTGTGGGGCTGCAGAGGACCCTGAGGGAGTGGTTGCACTGCGAAAATCCCGTGAGGGTATTAAATGAAGGGCTGAGTGACCCCCCAAAAAATATCCCCCCAGTGCTGCCTCCGGTGCCCAGTCCGGAGAACAGGGCATTGCCCGTCACAAAGATGGCGCAGCCGCCTTCACATAGCGTCGGGCAATGCCAACCACAAAGATGGCGGCTCATTGCCAAGCCGGCTGTGCCCTCAGCAAAGATGGCGGCAGCAGCGTCCCTACAGGAAGGGCGCGCCGTGCGTGACGCATGCGCCGTGGGGGCGACGAGCCCGTGGCTGCCCGGGCAGGGTAAGGGGCGGCGTGGCGGGGGAGGGGGGAGGATTTTGGGGAGGTCGNAGACTGAGACCCTTTGGGAAGGGGGAGCAGGGGGATCGTGGGGGCTGAGACCCCTGGGGAGGGGGCGACAAATGGATCCTGTTTGGGGATGTATGGGGCGGCTGAGAAAGCTGGGGAGGGCATCCCAAATGAATCCTGGGAGGTGCAGCGGGGGACACGACCCCTCAAGCCCCTATTTGGGGCTGCTGGGGGTTCATTATTGGGGTGGGCGGATGACTGAGCCCTGTTTGCGGGTGCAGGACGCCCCCCTGAACCCCCCCCCTCCCTCCCGGGTGTCCCTGAACGTGTCCCCTCCCCGCAGGATGGCCGAGGGGGGCTCTGGCAGCTCCGGCTCCCCGGGCAGCCTCCGGCCGGGGCTCCCGGGGGTCCGGGGGGTGCTGGGCAGGCGCCCCGCAGCCCCCCCGCTCAGCCCGGGCCGCCTGCCCTCCATCCGCTCCCGGGACCTCACCCTTGGGGGTGTCAAGAAGGTGAGTGTCCCCCTCCCACCTCCCCAAATAGGGGTCACCCAACGTCCTGCCCTGGCAAGGCTTTGGGGACCCCGGGCTGGGGGTGGGTGCTGAGAGATCCTGGGGGGAGTTTTGGGAGTGACTTTTTCTCTTTGTTCTTGCCCACAGAAAACTTTCACCCCCAACATCATCAGCAGGAAGATCAAGGAGGAGTGAGTGGCCTTGGGATTGTTTGCTGAGGGGGCAGGGGTGGATTTGCTATCCCAGTGATGATTTGGAGTCTGGAGCATCTCTCTGAGGAGGAGAGACTGCAGGAACTGGGCCTGGTTGGTCTGTGAGAGGGGATCCCATTGATCTGTGTAAATATCCCAAATATCCATGGGAATGTCTCAGATATCCATATAAATATCCCAAATAACCATGGGAATGTCTCAGATATCCATATAAATATCCCAAATAACCACTCAAATAGCTCTGGGTGATATCCAGAGGCCTCTTCCAAAAAATCCATGTCCTGGGAGGGGCTTGGGGCTGGGCTGGGGGTGATTTGCCACCTCCCTGCCCTGCAGGCCCCGGGAGGATGTGTCGGTCAAGAAGGAGAAGAAGGAGCGGGAGCGGCAGCGGGATGGGCACGGCCGGGGCCGGGGCCGGCCCGAGGTCATCCAGTCCCACTCCATCTTCGAGCAGGGCCCTGCTGAAATGATGAAGAAGAAAGGTAAGGGGAGCTTCTCTGTGTTTTCTGACGGGTTCCCAGCTGGGGTGACCCTGTGCTGCTCCTCTGTCCCCCAGCAGGCTCCTGGGACAAGACCGTGGACATGTCTGACTTCGGCCCTTCCCACATCATCAACATCAAGAAGGAGAAGCGGGAGACGGACGAGGAGACGAAGCAGATCCTGCGGATGCTGCAGAAGGATGATGTCAGTGGGCACAGGAGGGCGTGGCTTTGGTGCCCCTGGGGTCGTGCTGAGTGTCCCCTGTGCCACCAGCACAGTGCTGAGTGTCCCTTGGCTGTCCCCACAGTTCCTGGATGACCCGGGGCTGAAGAACGACATCCGGAACAAGCCGGTGCAGCTGCCCCTGGCACACTCGGGGTGGCTCTTCAAGGAGGAGGTGACAGAGCAGGAGGACACGCAGCCATGGCTCCCTGAATCCAAGGAGGAGAAGATGGAGCTGGACCCACCAGCAGTGAAAGGTGGGCAGGGATGGGCTGGGGACACAGCAGGGGCAAGCTGGGGGTGTCCCCCTTTTCCCTGTGCCCACGCACCACCTCTGCAGTGAAGGAAGAGCCGTGTGAGGAGGATCCCAAGCAGGCACAGCCCAAGGGCCCCCCCGGATTCCCGCAGGATGTGTCGGCGGCCGAGCTGCTGCAGAGGCTGAGCCTGGCGGCCGAGGAGGAGCTGGTGTTCCTGCAGCTCCCTGACACGCTGCCCGGGCAGCCCCCCACCCACGACTCCAAACCCATCAAATCCGAGCTGCACAACGAGGACGGGCAGGTGGTGGTGGTGAAGCAGGAGAAGAGCCAGGTAGGGGCTCAGTGGAGGTGTCCCCTCCTTTGGGGTGGGATCACTCCCTTCCTGTGGTGTCGACTCCCCCAAACCCATGAGGATGTCCCCCCATCCTGTGATGTCTCTCCATTCCGTGGTGTCTTTGTCCTCCACATCCCATGGTGTCCTTTCCCCCACATCCCATGATTTCTCCCCCTCATCCCGTGGTGTCGTCTTCCCCAGTCCCATGGTGACTTCCCTGCTATCCCATGATTTCCCCCTGCATCCCATGGTGTCATCCCCCTATCCTGTGAAGTCCTTTTCCCTCCAATCCTATGCTGTTCCCCCTAATCCCGTGGTGCTGTTCCTCCCAATCCCATGGGGTGATCCCAGTCCTGTGCTGTGATCCCAATCCCATGGGGTGATCCTAATCCCGCTGTCCCATGGCAGGAGGCGAAGCAGGCAGAGAACACCTGCACCTTGGCCGACCTCCCCGAGGGGCAGGTGGGGAAACTGCTCATCCGAAAGTCGGGAAAAGTGCAGCTGGTGCTGGGCAAGGTGACCCTGGATGTGACCATGGGCACCCCCTGCTCCTTCCTACAGGTATGGAAGGGACACTGGGGCCCGAACTGGGGGGGTTTCACTCCAAGGTAACCCCCCAGGGCATTGTGCTGGCTCTTGGGCATCCCTTCCCTGTGATAATGGTGGGGAAGGGTCCTGCTGGTCCCCTCTGGAGACATCTCCAGGCTCAGCAGTGGAATCTCTGGGGGATTCCTGTGGCGTTGGGCTGCTCATGGGTGTTTCTCCCCCACGGAACAGGAGCTGGTATCTGTTGGCATTGGGGACAACCGGACGGGCGAGATGATTGTGCTGGGCCACGTGCGGCACAAGCTGGTCTGCTCCCCGGATTTCGAGGCTCTCCTGGAGCACCGGCACCGGTAGCCAAGGGTGTCCCGGGCCCCCCAGCCCCCAGGGATGGATCCTCAGCCCCTCCAGATGTGCCTTTGGGATGTGGGGAGGGGGCTCGTGCAGGTGTGGGTGCAGAGGCAGCTCCCACCCACCTCCTTCCAGCCCCACTGTGTTCCCCAAACGGGCGGCTTCCCCCCAGTGCCAAACGGGGATCTGGGGATGTGTGGGACCGTGGTGTGTCCCCCAGTTCTGTGGACATGCTGCTGGGAGCAGGACACGCGTCCTGGGGGGAAAACCTGGAATAAAACCTCTTTTCCCCCTGTGTGGGGCTGCTCAGTCTTGTTCTGTCACCTCTGCTGAGCCCTGTGAGGCCTTGGGGTCCCCTGGGCATGGCTGCAGCTGGTGGGGGGACAGTGGGTGACCCCCACCCTGTCCTGGGGGCTGACAGGGCTGTCATCGTGAAGCCAAAGCTCCCTTGATTCCCTCAGGCCCTGGGCAGGGAGCCATTAGGGGCACAAACCACCTGGGCAGGGCTGGCCCTGCACTTCCCTTCTCATGTTGATCTCCCACCCCATCCCATCTTAGACCCTGCTGTTCCCACCATATCCCACCTTAAACCCCCTACATCTGACCTTACCCTCCCAATTCCATATCATTCCCCCACTCCTGCCCCATCACACCCCATCCCATATTACCCCTGCTTCCCACCCCATCCCATCCTACCTTCCTGTCCCATTTTACCTCTCCAACTCCATCTCACCCCCACTCCTGCCCCATCCCATCCCGTTTTAGCCCCTGAATTCCATTTTAACCCTCTAGCCCACCCCATATTATGCCCTTCCTACTCCATCCCCGTTTTCCCCCTGAATTCCATCTTAACCCTCCCCTGCCCATCCCATCTTACCCCCCAATCCCACATCAGCCCATCCCTTCTTGCCCCCATCGCAGCTTCCTTTTCTCCCGCGGCAAAATTTGCATAGACGCGCCCCACATCGCCTGACCACGCCCCATTTCCCACCCGCGCCCTTTCCTCATGCTCCCGCTCCGCCAGGGGGCGCCGCGGAGGGGGCGNGGCCCGGGCTCGGTCCTGGCCCGGCCGTCCCCATGGCTCGGGGACTCCGCGGGCTCCGAGGGCTCTCGGCTTTCTCCCCTCGCTTGCCCTCGCCCGGCCCCGATCAGCCCCGACCCGTATCGTCGCCGTTCAGCGAGTTGTTCCGCGAGCTGGGCCTAGATGAGCGGCCTCTGGAGAGGCCCCTCGGTAGGTGCAGGTGGTGAGGGGGTGAAGGGGGCCGGCCGGGCCCCGGTGCCCGGCTTACGGTGCCCGTGCTCCCGCAGGCCGGGGCGGCGCTGGCGATGGAAAGGCTCTGGCTCCGCCCGGCCCAGCGCAGCAGCAGCAGGAGGACAAAGGGACAGCGCTGGCGGCGCTCCCCACGCGTGGGCAGTGAGTCCCCCACACTCCCAAAGCCCTAAATCCTCAGTGCCCACCGTTCTCTGTCCCACTCCATCTTCCCTCTCCCTTTCTATGCTGTGTCTCCGTCCCTTCTCCCCTTCCCCTCTGTATCCCCATGTGTCCACGCTGTTCCTTTTTTCCTCTGTCTTCCCCATCTCCTCTGTCCCTCCTCTCCCTTTTTGCCAAAAATTGTCTGTTTTGAGCCCCCAGGTTGCTGTGGGGCAGGAGTAGGGGGATTTTGGGGGTTCAAGGTCATAGCTGGGAATTTGCAGCCAGACCACCCCAAGGGGGTCCCCAGCATGTGCCAGGGCTCACCCCAGCTCCCCCTGGGAACACAGGATCCTGTGGAAAGGCAGAGGGGACGCGTTGCCCACCCAGCCTGGAAGAGCCGCCGCTGCACCCGCCCCATGCCTGCCCAGCCTTCAGCCCCGTAAGTGATGGCCCCAGCCCCTCGTTTTGGGGTTCAGGTGCTGCTGGGTCGCTGCTGACCCCCTGTCCCTCGCAGGATGCAGGGGACGAAGCCGGTGGTGAAGGGAGCCACCGTCTCGGTGGGGCTGAACTTTGTAAAGATCCACTGCCAGAACGAAGCTGTTTACCAGTACCACGTGACCTTCAGGTGATAATGGGGGGCTGGGGTCCCCCACAGCCCCTCGAGGGTCCCCCACAGCCCCTTAAGGTTGGGGTGTCCCCAGGCAGAGCCCTCTGTGTCCCTCCTGCTGTCCAGGCTGCCATGAGGTGGAGCAGCCCTGGCACAAGGAAGAGCTCTGGGTTTTTGCCTTCAGGGAGGATTTTTGGGATGGCTGAGCGAGGTCTGGGGGAGGCAGAGGAGGGAGAAAAGGCCCTGTGTGTCCCCAGCCCTGAGGTGGAGTGCAAGAGTGCCCGCTTTGCCATGCTGAAGGAGCAGTGTGCCGTGACCGGGGACGTGATGGCCTTCGATGGCTCCATCCTCTTCCTGCCCATCTGGATCCCCAAGGTAAGGGCTGGGCAGGTCTCACCCAGTTTGGGGCTACGGGAGTGCCCCTGTTTTGGGTGGGAAAACCCCTTCTGGCCCTGCCAAAGGTCAGCCTGACGGCTCAGAGGAAGGGCGACGGGAAGGAGATTTCCATCAATATCCAGATGACCAAAATCCTGGAGCCCAGCTCGGATCTCTGCATCCCCTTTTACAATGTGGTTTTCCGCAGGTGAGAGACCAAAGAGACCCTTCCCTGAGTTCCAGGGAGGAGACTCCTTTCCTCCTTCCACCTGCCAGTCCTCATCCAGTCCATCTTTTCCTGCTTTTTTTTTCCTTAGGGTGATGAAAATCTTAAACATGAGCCTGGTTGGGAGACATTTCTTTGAGCCTGCCCAGGCCACCACTCTACAAAAATACAGGTGGGTGCTGGCACCTTCCTTCCCACAGGATAATCACTGTTTCCCTGGAAACTGGGAAGTTTTCCCAGGTCAGCTCTGACTTTGGAGCAGCTGTTCTGAGAAGTTGAAATAAATCCCTGAGTTTGGGTATTCCTTGGCTGCTCTGGGTTCACCCAAGCCTCTTTCCCTCTGGAAACAGCCTCCATATCTGGCCAGGATACGCCGTCAGCATCCGGAGGAAGGACGGAGGGCTCTTCCTCATGGTGGATGCCATCCACAAGATCATCCGCAGCGAGTCCGTCCTGAGCCTCATGTGAGAAAAGCCCCAAAAAGCTTTGGGGACCGGGGTGCTGCAGAAGGTGCTTTAATTTTGGGGACAGTGCAGGAAGGGAGCATTCCATGCCTTTTCTCTTTTCCCAGGCAAACCATCCACTCCCAGAGCCAGAGGACGTTCCAGGAGGAGTGCACCAAGCAGCTGGTGGGGAGCGTGGTCATGACCCGCTACAACAACCGCACCTATCGCGTGGATGACATTGACTGGGACAAGACCCCCAAGGACACTTTCACCCTGGCCAGCGGCCAGGAGACCACCTTTGTGAAGTACTACAGGTGAGGAGGAGCTGCTGGATCATCCCGTGGGAATGGCAAGGGCTCCATGCCTGTGCTGAGGTGGGGGAGTGGGAGCAGGGAGGTTTCGCTGTCCACAGCAGGGATTTGGGAGCGGGTGTTCTGCAGGATCTGTTCCAAACTGAAATTCCAGGCTTGTGTGATGATGCTGTTTTTCCAGCCAGACCTATGGGATCACCATCAGGGAGCTGGATCAGCCGCTGCTCGTCCACAAGCCCAAGGAGAAACTGATGCCAGAGGGGAGGGTGAGCCGGGCACGGAGATCCATGGGTTGCTCTGGGCTCCCCGAGGCCCTGGGGAGAGCAGGGATTCCCCGAGGCCCTGGGGAGAGCAGGGATTCCCCGAGCCCCTGGGGAGAGCAGGGATTCCCAGCCCCTGGAATGCTGAAGGTGCCTGTCCCTCCCTGCAGCGCCAGCTGGAGTTGGTGCTGCTCGTGCCAGAGCTCACCTTCCTCACCGGCGTCTCCGACCTCCGGAAGAACAGTCGGATGCTGAAGGTCAGAGCCTGCCTCATCCCCTCCTCCCAGCTTCCCCGAGGTTTTGGGGGGAGCCCCACACCCTCCCTCACCCCGCTGGCTGTTCCTGCTGCAGGAGGTGATGTGGGAGATGATCCAGAGCCCCCAGCAGCACTACCAGCGCCTCAGCAGCCTCCTGTGCCGCATCCGGGACACCCCGGACGCTTCCCGGGAGCTGCAGCGCTGGGGGCTGTGCCTGGACACGGATATCTACAGGGTAAGGGCTGCAGGGCTCCTGGCCTTCCCTCTGGCCATGGAGGCAGCTCTGGAGATTCCCTCTCTGCCCAGACCCAGGGTCACATCCTGCCCGTGGAGCGGATCAACCTCCGGCACCGCTCCTTCCTTCCCACCGAGGACGTGGGCTGGCACCGGGAGGTGACGAAGGAAGTGCCCATCGCCGTGGTGAGCAGCAGCTTCCCCTTGTTTGGAAAGCTGGGATGAGTTTTCCTGAGCTGCTTCCAGCACAAACCCTTCCCTTGTTTGTGTTGGGTTTGTGCTCCAGCCTGTTTTTCCAAAGGAGTTGGAGGTATGTGGCTGTGCTGTCGGCTTTCCCACCTCATCCCAGGGTGGAGGGAGCCTTTCACATGCAGGAATTGGATGGAATTTGATCCAAATTTCACTTGGGTCACTTTCCCAGATTCCCCTCTCTGCTCCACATTTCTCGTGGGCCGTTTTCTCTCCAAAACTCCCTGCTGTGCTCTAGGTTCTTCTTAGCCTGAAATCCCTCTCCAAAATTGCCCACTCCCAAACTCCCTGCTGTGCTCCAGGTTCCTCTTGGCCCAAATTCCCTCTCCCAAATTCCCACACCCAAATCCCTGCTGTTCTCCAGGTTCCTCTTGGCCCAAATTCCCTCTTCCAAATTTCCCTCTTCCAAACTCCTTGCTGTGTTCCAGGTTCCTCTAGGCCCAAATTCCCTTTCCCAAATCCCTGCTGTTCTCCAGGTTCCTCTTGGCCCTAATTCCCTCTCCCAAATTCCCTGCTGTGCTCCAGGTTCCTCTTGGCCCAAATTCCCTCTCCCAAATCCCTGCTGTTCTCCAGGTTCCTCTTGGCCCAAATTCCCTTGCCCAAATTCCCACTCCCAAACTCCCTGCTATGCTCCAGGTTCCTCTTGGCCCAAATTCCCACTCCCAAATCCCTGCTGTGCTCCAGGTTCCTCTTGGCCAAATTCCCTCTCCCAAACTCCCTGCTGTGCTCCAGGTTCCTCTTGGCCCAAATTCCCTCTCCCAAATCCCTGCTGTTCTCCAGGTTCCTCTTGGCCCAGTTTTCCTCTCCCAAATTCCCCTCTGTGCTCTGCAGGTTTCTCCTCTCCCAAACACGAGCGTGCTGCATGGATTGGGAGCTGCAGAAACACCCCCAAACCACGGCCTGTCCTGGCTTCTTTCCCAGATCTCCATCAATTCCTGGGTCCTGATTTATCCCAAGCGGCTGCAGCACCTGGCCAAGGACCTGCTGGCAGCCATGAGGAGCAGCTGTGGGGCCATGGGAATGCAGGTGGGGCAGCCCACGGTGCAGGAGCTGCGGGATGACCGCATCGAGACCTACGTCAGGACCATCCAGAGCTCTTTGGGAAGCCAGGTGAGGAGTGGGGAACATCCCTGGGGGATCATTGGGAAAGTGGCATTGGGAGCACCCTAGGAGGGCTCAGCCTGGAGTAGAAAAGGCTCAGTGGAGCCCTATTTTTCCCTAAAAATCCATGGCAGAAGGGTGGAGGTTGGGAACAAAGGGAAGGACAGGAGGGAACGGCCTCAGGCTGTGGCAGGGGGGGCTCAGGTTAGATGCCAGGAGGAATTTTTTTCATGGAAAGGGCTGTTAAATATGGGAAAAGGCTGCCCAGGGAGGGGGTGGAGTCCCCATCCCTGTGGCGCTTGGGGATGTGGGTGATTGGTGACCTTAGGTTTGACTCAGTGATCCAGGAGGACTTTTCCAACCTGAGCAATTCCATGATTCCCCTCAGGACAAGGTGCAGCTGCTCCTGTGCATCATCCCAGGCAGCCGGGACGACATCTACGGGGCCATCAAGAAGCTTTGCTGCGTGCAGACCCCACTGCCCTCCCAGGTGGGCTGGGACCCCCATTCCCAGGAATCTGTGGCTGCCTCCAGCCTCATTTTCCTTGTGTTTTCTCTCTCTTTAGGTCATCAATGCCCAGTCCCTCATGGGCCATCCTGGCAAGATCAGGAGCGTGGTGCAGAAAGTTCTGCTGCAGATCAACTGCAAGCTGGGCGGGCAGCTCTGGGGGGTTGATATCCCACTGGTAAGGCAGGAAAACCCCAGGATGGGCCTGGAAACTCTGGAGGGGATGAATTATTGTGGGCACAGGCTGGATGAACCAGCTGGAGAATCAGGGTTGGCTTCTCTTGGGTGTGCCTGAGTCCGTTGGAGCTGGAGGGATCCAAGCCTGGCGGTGTCTGGCTTATCCCTAAATCCCACCTGGCTGTTTTTCCCTCTTCCAGAAGCTGCTGAGGGTTGTGGGCATGAGCATTATCCCTAAATCCCACCTGCCTTTCCCCATTCCATTGTCCCCAAGTCCCACCTGCCTTTCCCCATTCCATTATCCCTAAATCCCACCTGCCTTTCCCCATTCCATTGTCCCCAAGTCCCACCTGCCTTTCCCCATTCCATTATCCCTAAATCCCACCTGCCTTTCCCCATTCCATTGTCCCT
>VWYI01029326.1:36531-52830 GCA_013399455.1 Anthoscopus minutus
TTCCCCCTCACCCCCGCCTCTCTTCCCCCCTCCATTATCCCTAAATCCCGCCTCTCTTCCCCCCTCCATTATCCCTAAATCTCACCTCTCTTTCCCCCTCCATTATCCCTCAATCCCACCTCTCTTTCCCCCTCCATTATCCCTCAATCCCACCTCTCTTCCCCGCTGCATTATCCCTAAATCCCACCTCTGTTCCCCTCTCCAGAAGCAGCTGATGGTTGTGGGCATGGACATCCACCACAGCCGGAGCCAGGGGATGCGCTCCGTCATCGGCTTCGTGGCCAGCATGAACCAGTACGTGGCTTCCTGGCAGAGCAGGGGAAGGCCTTTTCCTGCTCTGCCCTTGGAATTTGCAGGATAATCCCATCCCAAAATCCCCTTCCTTGGCCAGGAATGGGGTGAGGATGCTGCTGTCCCCGAGCCGCTGCTCTCAGCGAGGTCTCCCCGGCATGTTTGTGTCGGGAGTCGTTGGGGAAGGGGCTGGGAATGCTGAGGCAGAGATGGTTTGGGGTTGCACAAGGGTCTCAGAGGATTTTGCCTGGTGCTGGGGAGGGGTTCCTGGTGCTCATTCCCGTTCCATCCCCAGCACCCTCACCAAGTGGTACTCCAAGGTGGTTTTCCAGATGCCCCACCAGGAAATCGCCGACAGCCTCCGGATCTGCCTCTCCCAAGCCCTCAAGCGCTTCTACGAGGTGAGGCCGACCAAAAACGCCTTCCTGTGGTTCCACATTCCCTCAAAACAAAGGGAAAACCTCCCAAAACTTCCAGCCTGGATATGTGCAGGGGAGCAAACCTCCCTGTCAGCCTTTGGACTGGATGTGGAGGCAGCTCAGCTCATCCTTATCTCGGGAACGTGCCTTGGGATCAGTTTGCTGACAGGGAAGTGCCACGTTACAGCTCCGAAAGGCCTGTCCCTTGTCCCCAGTGTGAGAAAAGTGACAGGGCAAGGGCCGGGAAAAGTCCCAGCTCTTGGGATTTTCCTGGAGAAGCTGTGCCTGCCTCATCCCTGGAAGTGTCCAAAGCCAGCTTGGAGCAGCCTGGGACAGCCGAAGGTGTCCCTGCCCATGGCAGGAGGTGGAATGGGATGATTTTAAGGCTCCTTCCCACCCAAATCAGTCTGGAATTCTGGGATTAATGCAGACCCAGCCCTCCTCAAACCCACTCCAAGCTGCATTTTCGGTGGGGGGGACGGGGACGGGACTCAATGCGGGTCAAATTCCCAGCTCCATCCCTTAACACCCAACCTCCTGACCAGGGGATATTTTCCCACCTCTCTCAGCTAATCCTGTGCGTGTCAGGGAGGTAAAAACCAGCTGATTTTTTTTTTCCCCCATTTTTATCCCCCTGCAGCTGAACCACTCCCTGCCCATGAAGATCGTGGTGTACCGGGATGGGGTCTCTGACCCCCAGCTGGACACGGTGCTCAAGTACGAGGTGCCCCAGCTCCAGAAGAGCTTCCACACCTTCCAAAATTACCAGCCCAGCCTCGTGGTGGTGGTGGTGCAGAAGCAGCTGAGCACCAACTTCTACTGCCTGACAGGAGATGAGTTTGTGTCCCCTCCCCTGGGCACCGTCGTCGACCACGGCATCACCAGCTCGGGCTGGTGAGAGGCAGAGCTGGGGCTGGGCGAGCTGGGATGGGGTAAAAAACACCCTGGGAGGGGATAAAAAACACCCTCAAGGGGTAAAAAAGAACCTGGGTGTAAAAAAAACTGGCAGGGGAAATACCCTAGGGTGGGGGGGGAAAAAAAAAATCTACCCTCGTTGTGAAAAAATGGTTGTGAAACCACCCCAGGGTGCAAAAAAATGGTTGTAAAAATAGCCCAGGGTGCAAAAAAACTGCCAGGGTGCCAAAGATATTGTAAAAATAGGCCAGGGTTTTGGGGGAAAAAGTCCCAAGGTGTAAAAAAATGGTGTGTAAAAGGCTCCCAAGGTGTAAACAAAATGGTTTTGAAAATACCATAAGGTATTTTAAAATGTATTGTTTTTACTAAATAAGTCACTCTGGGGTGTAAAAACACCTTGATTGCAAAAAAAAAATGGTTATAAAACTACCCCAGGGTATAAAAAAGAGCCCAGAGTGAAAGAAAAATGGTGATAAAAACCCCCCAGGGTACAAAAAAAAAAAAAATCCCTGTGGAGCACAAAAATTTGTACCCTTGGGGTTAAAAACCACCATTCTGGGGTGTAAAAAACAAACAAAAAAACCCAATCTGGGGTTCAGAGCACCCTGAAGTGCAAAAATGCTGTCTTTGGGGTGGATAGAAAATAAAATTGGGGCTTGTTTTGGCCTCCCAGGCAGGATTTCTTCCTGCTGGCCCATCACTCCCGGCAGGGCTGCAGCATTCCCACGCGCTACATCTGCATGTACAACACTGCCAACCTCAGCTCTGAGCACCTCCAGAGGTAAGGGGGGTCCTGAGCCCCCAAAATCCTCCCTGGAGGAGGGGACAGACCCTCAAATCATCCAAGAATCCCTGAGTTCCTGCAGCCCCCCAAAATATTCCAGAGGGAAGGGAGGGAATCCCAGAGTCCCTGAGGTCCTGCAGCCTCACAAAATCCTCGAGGGAAGGGGAGGGACCCTCAAATCATCCAGAGAAAAGTGCAGGAATCCCAGAGTCCCTGGGGTCCTACAGCCCCACAAAATATTCCAGAGGGAAGGGTGGGAATCTCTGAGATCCTGCAGCCCCCAAAAGCCTCAAGAGGGAAGGGGAAAGAGTCTTAAAATCATCCAGGGAAAGGTGCAGGAATCCCAGAGTCCCTGAGATCCTGCAGACCCCCAAAATATTCCAGAAGGAAGGGTGGGAATCCCAGAGTCCCTGAGATCCTGCAGTGCCCCAAAATCCTCAAGAAGGAAGGGGAGAGTCTTAAAATCATCCAGGGAAGGGGAGAGACCCTCAAAATCATCCAGGGAAAAGTGCAGGAATCCCAGAGTCCCTGAGTTCCTGCAGCCCCNCTCAAGAGGGAAGGGGAAAGAGTCTTAAAATCATCCAGGGAAAGGTGCAGGAATCCCAGAGTCCCTGAGGTCCTGCAGTGCCCCAAAATCCTCAAGAAGGAAGGGGAGAGTCTTAAAATCATCCAGGGAAAAGTGCAGGAATCCCAAGTCCCTGAGGTCCTGCAGACCCCCAGATTCCTTCCTGGAGGAGGGGAGAGACCCTCAAATCATCCAGGGAAAGGTGCAGGAATCCCAGAGTCCCTGAGTTCCTACAGCCCCCCAAAATATTCCAGAGGGAAGGGTGGGAATCTCTTGAGGTCCTGCAGCCCCCCAAAATCTTCGAGGGAAGGGGAGGGACCCTCAAAGTCCAGGGAAAAGTGCAGGAATCCCAGAGTCCCTGAATTCTTGCAGCCCCCAAAATATTCCAGAAGGAAGGGTGGGAATCCCAGAGTCCCTGAGATCCTGCAGTGCCCCAAAATCCTCAAGAAGGAAGGGGAGAGTCTTAAAATCATCCAGGGAAGGGGAGAGACCCTCAAAATCATCCAGGGAAAAGTGCAGGAATCCCAGAGTCCCTGAGTTCCTGCAGCCCCACAAAATATTCCAGAGGGAAGGGTGGGAATCCCAGAGTTCCTGAGATGCTGCAGCCCCCCAAAATCCTCTCTGGGGAATGGGAGAGACCCTCAAATCCTTCAGGGAATAGTGCAGGAATCCCAGAGCCCCCCCCAGTATCCCACAGAAGGAAGAGCAGCCTGGTGTCAGGGTGGGGACCCCAAGGAGACCCCCCCCCAAATTTGGGGTTTTTGGGTAAATCAGCCCCTGGGGCAGTTTGGGAGGGGCAGGTCCCTGTGCAGGCACTGGGCTGAGCCTGCTGCTCATACTGGGTGAACTGGGAGGAGGTGGATGAGGTGAATCCACACCTGGCTCACCCCATTCCCAACCTTTGGGGGGAACACAGCTGGGAGCAGATTCTGGGAGGGATCTGAACCTGGAGCCATCCCCATTCCCAGGGATCCCAAATCCCATTTCTCTCATCCCAAGGACAGAGAGATCTGGGAGCAGATTCTGGGAGGGATCTGAACCTGGATCCATTCCCAGGAATCCCAAATCCCATTTCTCCCTCTCCCAAGAGCAGAGACATCTGGGAACAGATTCTGAGAGACATCTGAACCTGGATCCGCTCCCAGGAATCCCAAATCCCATTTCTCCCTCTCCTAAGGGCAGAGACATCTGGGGACAGATTCTGAGATCTGAACTTTGATCCATCCCCATTCCTAAGAATCCCAATTCTCCCTGTCCCAAGGACAGAGAGATCTAGATCTGGGAGCAGATTTTGGGAGGGATCTGAACCTGGACCCACTCCCAGGAATCCCAAATCCCATTTCCCTCCTTGTCCCAAGAACAGGGACATCTGGGGGCAGATTCTGGGATCTGAACTTTGATCCATCCCCATTCCTAAGAATCCCAATTCTCCCTGTCCCAAGGACAGAGAGATCTAGATCTGGGAGCAGATTTTGGGAGGGATCTGAACCTGGATCCATCCCCATTCCTGGGAATCCCAAATCCCATTTCCCTCCCTGTCCCCAGGCTGACCTTCAAGCTGTGTCACCTGTACTGGAACTGGCCGGGCACCGTCCGTGTCCCTGCCCCGTGCAAGTACGCCCACAAGTTGGCATTCCTGGTGGGCCAGGTCCTGCACCACGAGCCCAGCGCCCACCTCAGCGAGCAGCTCTTCTTCCTTTAACCTGCCAGGACCAGGAAAACCGGGATTGCACCCAGAAACCTGGGATTGTGCTGGGAAAACCGGGATTGGGCCCAGAATTCTGCTGCTGTTCGCCCTCACCCTCGCCAAGGGGGGTCTTCCACAATTCCCTGTTTTGGTGTTAATTTATTCTTTGTTTGTTGGTTTAGAGGATGCCTGGGGGTTCAGCAGCTTCTCAGGGCTGTGGGGTTTTGGGAATTATCTCCATGGGGATGAACCCAAAGGAATATCCTGCTGGTTTCCAGCCCTTCCACTAAAGGGGCTTGAGTTAGAGCCCCAAAAGTGCTGCTGCTCCTACAGCTCATCCTTATGCTGGTGCCAAATGTAAATCCCAAAGATTTTGGGGTTTTTTTTTTCCCACCCCAGTTTCTTGCATTTCCATGTAGGTTTAAAGTTTTTTTTTTTCCTGGGCCTTTTTGAAGCTGTTGTTGAACAAACTAGCTCCAGTTTGGCTGGTTCTCCTGTCCTTGAGGAGTCACTGGTTTTCCAAGGAGAATTCCTTGTCGATTCAGGTCGTTACCCCCGGGAAAGGTTTGAGTTCTCACCTATTTTCGGTGCTTTTTTTTTTTTTTTTTCTTGCCTTAGTCAAGAGAAGTTTGGAATTCCCTGATTTTTCTCTTTGCTGTAACCAGTTTTTTGGTTCATTCCAATAAAATCGTTGCTGATAGCTGCTCCCTCATGGATTTGGAGGGGGTTGCTGGTGGCCACATCCAGCCCTTCATTCCCAAGGGATCCCAGGATGGAGCAGGGACACTCAGGGGAGGGTCACAGCCAGCAGTGCCACCAGAGCTGTCACCTTGTGCCTTGGGTTAATCATTCATCCCCATTTATTTGCCAATCCCCGCGGACTTTGGCAGCCGTAGCCCAGCCTGGGATGGGGTTTAGGAACAAATCTTGGCCCTGGGGGTGCTGGGCTGGGGGTTTTGGGGGTCCCCCAGCTCTGCTTGACTCCCTCCAGCAGCTTTTTCTGTCCCAGCTCTGCCTTTTCCTTGTCCCCGACAGCTCCTTGGCACAGGGGAGGAGCCAGGATGGGTCTGACTGCCAGGATTTGTCCCCCCTGAACCCCCCCGGGCTTTTCCAGGGGATCCTTGGGGTCCTCCAGCCCTTCCCGAGGGGATGTTTGGTGCTGTGACCCCTGGGGAAGGGGTTGAGGGGTGGTCAGTGTTCCCAAGGGCTGTTTGGAGGCTCCTTGGGATGCCCTAAAGGCTCTGTCTGGTGGCCCCGAGGGGGTGTTGGGGGATCCCAGGGGTCCTTGGGGTCTTGGTGCTGCCAGGGTGGGTGGTCAGTGGGTTCCATGGGGTCCCAGTGCCCCCAGGTGGGGTTTGGGGGGGTCCTGGTGCTCCTGGGATGAGTATTTGGGGATCCCGGTACTCCAGGGAGGGTGTTGGGGCAGTTTGGGGATCCTGGGTGGGAGTTTTGGGGGGTGCGGGTGGGAGTTTTGTAGGGACTTGAGTGGGAATTTTAGGGGGGTCCCGGGTGAGATTTTTAGGAGTCTTGGGTGGGATTTTTTGAGGGTCTCGGATGGGATTTTTGGGGATTTCCGGGTGGGATTTTTAGGGGGTCCCGCGTGGGATTTTTGAGGGTCTCGGATAGGGTTTTTGGGGATTCTTAGGCAGGATTTTTAGGGGGTCCCGGGCGGGATTTTTGAGGGTCCCGGGTGGGATGTTTAGAGGGTCCTGGGTGGGATTTTGGGGGGATTCCCAGGTGGGATTTTTGGGGATTCCCAGGTGGGATTTTTGGGCGGTCCCGGCGCCGCAGCGCGGAGGGGGCGTGGCCTGTTGAGGAGGGGGCGTGGTCTGAGGCGGCGGCAGCCAATGGGAGCGCTCCCCGTGCCGGCGGCCGCGCGTGCGCCCTGCGCGGCCCCGAGCGGCGGCGGCGGGAGCGGGAGCGGAGGTAGGACCGGGATGGGCCGGGACGGACCGGGATGGGCCGGGATAGGCACGGCAGCCCTGCGATGCGACAGGGAACCGGCTGCGGGGACGGGCCGCCGCGGGGTTAGAGGCAGCGGACCGTGGGGAACGGGCTGGGGCCGGCCCCGAGCCCCGGATGGGGATGAAGGATGCAGGGAAGGATGCAGGGAGCGGCTGTGTAGGGTTTGGGACAGGTCCTAGGGCCTGGAGACAGCCATAGGGGCTCTTTTTGGGACGGCCTGTGGAGTGTGGGGCAGGTGAGGGTGCGGGTAGAGGTGGGGTCTGAGGTGCAGGACCCTGTTGTGGGATGCAGGACTCAGTTTTGGGATGCAGGGCCCAGTTATGGGGTCTGGTACCACCAGTGGAAGCTCTGGGACCAGGCGGTGGGATGGGGCGGGGACTGGGGGCAGCAGCAGCTCCGCTCCAGGGTCCATTGGGCAGGACTGAGGGGTCGGTGTGGGGTGCCCGGGGCATCTCCATCTGCTCGCCCCGGGGCCTGCGGGCTGGGATCACGGCAAAGGAAGGGACAGGACACTGTCCGGAGGCTCCAGCGTGTCCATAACCCAGGAGCAGCGTGCCAGCTGCCGGCCCTGGGATGAGCCGTAGGGAATGGAAAAACTCCCAGCTCCTGGAAAGCCTCCTTGCCGCAGGACACGTGGAGCTCCGGAAGGAGCTCGGCCCCGCTGGCTCCGACAGGAGCGGGATGGGTCCCGGGCGGGGAGGGGGGGGGGGGAATTTGGGGGCCTCCGCTGCCCTCCTCCCGTCCAGGTCTGAGCTGTCCCTGCGCGGGATTTCGGGAAGCGTCTGGCGCGGGGCTGACGTCGCCGGGGTCATGCTCGGCTGTGCCAGCGGTTCTTATTCCCGGCGTCACCTTCCCGCTCGGAGCGGGGGGGGAATGCGTGTGGATTGCGGCCGGGATCGATGATCTCTGGGAAGTGAAGCCCAGGGAGATGGGACGGGTTTGCCCGGCCTTGGGAGCTGCGTTGTGCTGTCGTGGCTGCCGGGCATCGCTCCCGGGCACAGCCCTGCCGGGCATCCGTCCCTTCCCGTGGCCGCGGTTTGTCCCCGTGCTCCATCCCGAGCGGCGATAAAGTGGGTCAGGCGCTGGCTCCAGGCTCCGGGAGCGCATCCCGGTGGAAGGACGCCCTTGGAGGTAGCGGGCAGGAGGCCGGGGGGCTCCGGGGCTGTCGCAGCTGGCGGTGGGGATGGCGAGGCTCGGTGTTCTTTGGTGTTTGCCGCATCGCGTTTGTCCCGGGATGCCTGGCTGGCTGTGCTCGGCACCCTCCTGCCTTGCCCTGGGATCCCAGCAGGTCGGAGCCCCCCGGGATGTCCCTCTTTGGGCCCTTCTCTTCCGCAGGGGCGGCTCCTCCACCTCGTTTTGCCCTAAAACGGAGCGAGCCTGTGCAGCTCCGGCCGCTGCCCCGCTCTGCCCGCTCAGCGCTTCCCCGCCGTTCCTTTGGCAGCTGGGGGAAAGTTGAGCTCCGGTTTTCCACCCTGGGTGTATCCGGCTCTGCCCGGCTTTGGGAGAAAGCCCCGGGAGGGGTTTTGGCAGAGGAGAAAGCTGCGTGCCTTGGCACGGGCCGGGACATGGGCGCGCAGGGAGCCAGGACGGCTCCCGGCGGGATCGGGGCTATGGGGAGCACTCGGCTGGGAAGGGCGGCCAGCGGGACGTGCGGCCAGCCGGGACAAACCTTTGGCACGGTGGGCTGAGTGCCAGCACCTGTGGGAGTCACCGGCTGCCTGGATGTCCCATGAAGCCCAGGAGGAGCCGCCTGGAAGGGTGGATTGGGATAGAGGGGCAGAGGAAGGGCTGGGGGATGCTGAAGAGGGAGAGGTGCCTCAGGTGCCCCCACTCAGCTGGGTGTTCCCTGCACCACTCTGGATGGGCTCCCTCCCTCGTTTTGGGAGGAAAGGGGTTAAGTCAAAGCATCCGAGCTAAGCCCTGGCAGGAGAAGGCTAAAACCTCCCTGGGAACAAAGCTCACAAAGTGGTGGTAAGCTGGTAAAACCTGTGGGAATGTGGGAGCCTTCGGGGGCAGTGGGGTCCTGGATGGGGAGTGGGGTCCTGCAGCGGGTTCCCTGGCAGCCCCTCGGCTTGGAAATCCTGGCCTCAGGTTATTTTTGGAACAATTGCTTGGCCAGGCTTCAAAAATGTCCTGGTTTTTGGAAGAGACTGGAGCCTGTGAGCTGTCAGCACAGGCCAGGCACTGCAGGGCGCCCAGGGCTGGGTGAGGAGCACCAGGAGCCCCTGGGAAGGGGAGCCAGGGGGATCGGGAGGTGCACCTGGAACCCACTCTGGGATCAGGATGGCTGCTGCGCTGGTGGAGGCAGCAGATTTTTCTTTGCTCCTTGTGAATCCCAAGTTTGCTGTCCACCTTTCTTTCAGGAAAGCTTTTCCAGGCAGGCTCTTGGGTGCCTCCCGAGGTGGACGTGCAGGTCGTGCCTGGCATCCCCCGCCTCTCCCTCAGCCCCTTCCTTTGCACCCCGGGGCTGTGCCACCCCTCTTTTATCAATTCCCGGCACATCTGAAAGGAGCAGAGAGGGCAAGGATTGATTCTGGGCAAACACTATAAAGGCACCTGCAGTTAGAGCAGAGAAGCACTCGGTTCATGGTAATTATCCTGGTTAAATTATAACCTGGTGAACAGGCCACCTCTGTCCCCGGGGCTTCCGTGCTCCTCTGAGCGCTGGCTTTGAGGTCCCACAGGTATTTGTGTCCCAGCCCCGTGACACTGAGGGGACCCACGCGTAGCCAAGGGCTGGAGCGTGACTCTTCACCCCTCCAGAGAGCTGGATTTGGGGCTGGCACAGCTGGATTTGGGGCTGGCACAGCTGGACTTTGGCACAGCCCTCCCTGCAGCCCTGCCTGCTTCCTGACCATGCTGCTCTCACCAGGATCCCTGAGGTGCTGTGGAGCTGGAGAGCCCCCGGGAGCTGGGTCCTGGCAGCCCCCCACGGTAAGTGAGGGGCTTGGGGTGGCTCAGGGTGGAGGAGGAGAGGGTGGATGGAAAAATGCTGTGCCCTCCTCAGGATCTGGGTGCTCCCAGCGCTGTTCCCCCTTTCCCTGAGGATAAATCCATCGGTGGGGCGGAGGAGCCGTGGTTGGAGCCGTGGTTGGAGCGCTGGGAATGCCAAAGCCAACAGCAGTGTGGTTTCTCTCCCAGCGTCCCAGAGGCACCATGATCCCCAGCGTGGGCCCCCGGAGCTGCTGCCTGCTCCTGCTGCTCTGCCTCCTCCCCTGCCCGCAGGTCCAGGCGGGCAGGGACGGCACCGGAGTCTCTGCAGCCTCCTTCCTGCAGGACCTGCTCCAGCGCTATGGAGAGAGCCAGACCTTGAGCCTGAAGCAGCTCAAGGCCCTGCTGAACCACCTGGATGTGGGAGTGGGACACGCCAATGTCTCCCAAACACCTCAGCAGCGCCTGAACCTCTCCCGGGTAAGGAGGGGACCCCCAAAACCTCCCTGTGGACCCCCAAAACCTCCCTGCAGACCCCAAAACCTCCCTGCAGACCCCAAAACCTCCCTGCGGACCCCAAAACCTCCCTGTGGTGTTGCCTTCTGATTTAAAGGCAAGGCGACTTGGTTCAGAGAACAGCACGGTGGCTCGGCCTCACCCGAGCCACTCGGTTCAAAGACACACAGCACTAACGTGGTGGATGGTCAAATGGCGTTTATTACTTTACTTCGTGGCACTAAATAGTCAAGGGGGCTTTTGCTACGTCAAAAGGGGGGTGGCAGGACCGGGTGGGGTTAGTAAGGATGGAGAACTACTGGAGTTAGGAGTTAAGAGGGGTTACATGCTGTTGGGGGGTGATTGCATATCTCGAGTAAGAGGAGAAAGGAGTGTCTTACCACTTTCCGTCACATCTCGATATCTTTCGCTGTCGCCTGTCCTTTATCTACTGCACTGTGGAGCCCCAAAACCTCCCTGCAGACTCCTGGAATATCCCTGTGGAGCTGTGGGAATCTCAAGGCACGTTCCTGTCCCTTCCCCCCCGCAGTGCTTCAGCTCTGTGGAGCTTTTTGCCATTCACAACCTGAGCGAGGGCTCCCCTGTGGGGCACAGCGAGTTCAAGGAGTTCTGCCCCACCATCCTGCAGCAGCTGGAGTCGGGGGCGTGCGCCTCCGAAAACCTGGAAAATGAGGAGAATGAGCAGACAGAGGAGAGCAGGCCCAGCTCAGCTGAAGGTAATTGGGGTGCTGGGGGGGCCACGGGGCTGGGCACGGAGCCTGGGGACATGAGGAACAGCCAGTTCCCACTCCTGGGAGTTCCCTGCCTCAAGCAGCTGGGAATCCTGACCGAGTTCTCCTCGCTGTGGATCGTGTCGTGGTGTGGTTTTGCCGGGATAACCTCTGTGCCTCCGGGATAGCTGGATGAGGAGGGGACTGTGCTCTGGGTGGGAAGGGGTGACCTGGCCCCTGGAGGGACCCACTGGCCTCCAGCTGCCAGCAGATTCTCAACCTGCTCCCACCTATCCCAGTCCCAACGATGCCCAAGGTCTTGGATCAGCTGCCCTGAGTGCAGCTCGGCTTCTCCCACGCTGGGGCTGGCTCGGGAAAACCTTTTCCAAGGAACTTGGTGGCTTCATTCCCACCTTGCCTGCACCAAACACGACGGTTCTGTCACAGCTGGAGCACCTGGAGCACGGGGAGCAGCCGTGGAGCCAGCATTTCCCACCTGCCCTGGCCCGGGCTCTCCGAGAGCCTCGGTAATGTCTGGCCCTCGTTTCTTCTCGTTCCGCAGTGTGGGGCTTTGGTTTTCTCAGTGTGTCCATGATTAACGTGGCCTCCCTGCTCGGAGTCCTCATCGTTCCGTGTTCCCAGAAGGCCTTTTTCAGCCGGGTGCTCCTGTTTTTCATCGCGCTCTCCATCGGCACGCTGCTCTCTAACGCGCTCTTCCAGCTCATCCCAGAGGTGCGGTAGAACGTCCCTGCCTCTCTCCCGTCTCCAGGGGCAGCTCCCTGGGCGCCCTCTCTGCCTCTACCCCGCCGAATCGATCCGACCCCTCGTCACCTGAGGCTCAGGGCTTGGCTCAAGGGGCTCTGCAGGGCTTTTCTTACCCCTCTGAGCACCAGGAAACCCTCAGTGTCCTCCGTCTCTCTGAGGAGGGGGAATGTGCTGGGAGAAGTTGTTTGCTCCTGCTCTGTGTGTCCAGGGGTTTATCCCTTGGAGGGATGTGCTCAGCACTACTGGCATGAGCCAGGGTGGGAAAAAAATGTGAAATATCCGTGAAAATATGTTTAAATAGCCATATAAAAGCATGGAGAATGGCCTGGAGAAGCACAGGCTTCCTCTGGAATCAGCCAACTTCTACAAATCCTTCAGTTGCCTGTTCTTTCCCACACTCTACCTGATTTCCCAGCCCGATGTTCCCACGGGGGTTCTGGCTTCCATGAGGTTTCCTGGTGCTCTGATGGGACCGACGGAAATACGGCAAATTAATTATGTTGTAATTGCACAGTTCTGGAGCTGAACAAATCCACCTGGATAGGAAACTTCTGGAACGTGGTCCAGGTGTCTCCTTAGAGGATGAGCTGGATTTGGCACATCCAGCCTTAAAATTCCAGCGGGATTTTTCCCGCTGGCATTGTCTGTTTTGCTACCAGGCAGCAAACCCCTCATCCCTACTGGCAGTGGGATGATTTTCCAAGGTTCCTTTTCAGCTCCAGAACTGCAACTTTTATTTGCTGCACACAGAAAGCGAGCGCCTCCAATTCCTGATCTGCCAGGAATTGAAATGCCAGAGGTACGCTCCAGCCCTGCCGGCACCTGGAGCATCCCAGCAGGGAGTGGCTGCAGGGCAGGGCTGGAGCATCTGAGGTGCTCAGGGGGAGACCCGGGCGCTCCGTGGCTCGGGAATGGCTCGGGAATGGCTTGGGAATGGCTCGGGAATGGCTCACAGAGCAGAGCTGAGGGCTGCCTGGGACATGGCCCGGCTGCCAAAACTCAGCTGAGATTCCCAAACCTTCCCAAAGCCGCTCAGCGCCGGGTTCGCCCTTTGGAAGTGGCGCCGGATGAACAACAATCACTAATGAATGTCCTCTTCTCTCCCTCCCTCCTCTCTCTGTCCTGTCGGTGTGGATTCCTTCCCTGCCCATCCCCACGTTGATCTCGTCCCTTCCCATCTCCCGGGGTGGGTTTGGCTCTGCCAGTCTGGGGTTACGGTTTCCTCTGCGTCTCCGTCATCTCCCTGTGCTCGCTGGTGGGAGCCAGCGTGGTGCCCTTCATGAAGAAGACTTTTTACAAGCGGCTGCTCCTCTACTTCATAGCTCTGGCGATTGGAACTCTCTACTCCAACGCCCTCTTCCAGCTCATTCCCGAGGTAGGGAGAGGACTGGTGGGTCTGTGCTTTTCTCTCTCTCTCTCTGGGGCTGTTTCTCTGGGCGCTCGCTGGCTGCAGAAGGGGAAGGCGGCATCGGAGGGGAGCCCGGAGCGAGGTATGGAGGGCTGGAAGCCCCTCGGAGCTGGAGTTTAGAAGGGAATTGCTCCAGGGAGATTCCCCAGTCTGCTTCAAGCAGAGAATCCTGGTTTTATTGCTTTTTCTGGCTTTTTCTAGCCCTGGAGGTAGGTCCTCTGTGCACAGCGGAGCCTGGTTTTGGCATCTCTGCCCCAGTGCAGGTGCTGAATCCAATGCCTTGGGACGCAGCCGGCTTGGATGAGGGCATGAGGGAGATTAAAGGGCACAAAGGTGTTTTCTGAGCTTGTCCCCAAGTCCTCAGAGAGAGCTCAGAGCTGTGTCACCCCTCCAGTGTCACCCCAGGGGCAAAGGCAGGTGAAGGACACTGCCAGGGCCTGCTCCTCATCCTCTCCCGTGTCCCCTCCTGCCTGCAGGCGTTTGGATTCAACCCTCAGGAAGATTATTACGTTTCCAAGTCTGCTGTGGTGTTTGGGGGCTTCTACCTCTTCTTCTTCACAGAGAAGATCCTGAAGATGCTCCTGAAGCAGAAGGACCAGGTGAGGCGGAGCAGGGGATGGTGGGGTGGGAAACAGCAGGAATTTCGGGATGGAGGGGTGGGAAATGGCAGGAATATTGGGATGAGAGTGGGAAAGAGTAGGAATACTGGGATGGCAGAATGGGAAATAGCAGGAATATCTGGGTAGTGAGGTGTGAAACAGCAGGAATTTTAGGGTGGTGGGGCAGGAAAGAGCAGGAATATTGGGATGGCAGGGAAAGAGAATGTTGGGATGGGAGAATATTGGGAAATATTGGGATAAGAGAATATTGGGATAGTGGGGTAGGAAATAGCAGGAATATTGGAATGGCAGGGTAAGAAAGAGCAGGAATATCAGGAGGGCAGGGTGGGAAACAGCAGGAATATCGGGGTGGCAGGGTGGAAAAGAGCAGGAATATCAGGATGGCAGGGTGGGAAACAGCAGGAATATCGGGGTGGCAGGGTGGAAAAGAGCAGGAATATCAGGATGGCAGGGTGGGAAACAGCAGGAATATCGGGATGGCAGGGTGGGAGAGAGCAGGAATATCGGGATGGCAGGGTGGGAGAGAGCAGGAATATCAGGATAGCAGGGTGGGAGAGAGCAGGAATATCAGGATAACAGGGTGGGAGAGAGCAGGAATATCAGGATGACTGCCAGCCCTGAATGCCCTGACCCCCCAGCACCACCACGGGCACAGCCACTACGGCCCCGAGGCTCTGCCCTCCAAGAAGGACCGGGAGGAGGGGGTCACGGAGAAGCTGCAGAACGGGGACCTGGACCACATGATCCCACACATCACCAGTGACCTGGAATGCAAGCCCCCCTCCGGGGATGAGAAGGCCGTGGTGGGCTCCCTCTCTGTCCAGGTGAGTGCCTCACCCCCTGGGATTGTGGCAAAACCCCAGCTGCCAGTTCAGAACACTTGTGCAGCCCAAATCCCCTGCGTGTGGTGGCTTCCATGAACAGGGGGTGTGGTTTTCCCACCTGGAGCAGGGGGATCAGTGACCCCATGTGGGTGCTGACCCCAGTTTTGGGGTGCTGTGGCAGGACCTGCAGGCCTCCCAGAGCGCGTGCTACTGGCTGAAGGAGGTGAGGTACTCGGACATCGGGACACTGGCCTGGATGATCACCCTCAGTGATGGCCTCCACAACTTCATCGACGGCCTGGCCATTGGTGCTTCCTTCACCGTGTCCGTCTTCCAAGGGATCAGCACCTCCGTGGCCATTCTGTGTGAGGAATTCCCACACGAGCTGGGTATGGGACTCCTCAGACCTGCCCCTGCTTGCTCTGGAGTCCGTCCTTTTCCCATGCAGAAAGGCAAATTTGGGGTGGGATAAACAGTGATGCTGCTGAGGGGAGTGGGGGAAAGGGAGGGCTGTAAACTGCTCTGAGTAATCGCTGCTCTAAAAATAACGAGGTAATATGATGTCTGGAGATTTAAATTTAGATGGAGGCATCTGAAGACAAAAAAAAAAACAAACCAAGCCCTCAGCACTTGGTTGGTTTGGGAGGGGGGAGGTGGGTTTGGGTGGGAGTGTCTGAATTTAGGGGCAGTGGAGGGGAGGTGGGTTTGGGTGTGAGTCTGTGGGTTTAGGGACAGTGCTGTGGTCAGTGAGTGGGAGGCAAGTTTGGGTGTGGATGTCCAAATTTAGGGGCAGTTGAGGGAGGAGGAGGGTTTGGGTGTGAATGTCTGGATTTAGGAATAGTGGAGAGATCAGTGAAGGAGAGGCAGGTTTGGGTGTAAAATGTCTGAATTTAGGAATAGTGGAATGGTCAGTGAAGGAGAGGCAGGTTTGGGTGTAAAATGTCTGAATTTAGGAATAGTGGAATGGTCAGTGAAGGAGAGGTGGGTTTGGGTGTAAAATGTCTGAATTTAGGAATAGTGGAATGGTCAGTGAAGGAGAGGTGGGTTTGGGTGTGAATGTCTGAATTTAGGTGCAGTGTGATGATCAGTGCCCAGTGCCAGCAGCCACAGGGAGCCCACACTTGAGCTGGCACACGCTGTGATTTTTGGGGTGTCCTGTGCGGTCCAGGGGATGAACTCTGATCCTTGTGCATCCCATCCAAATCGGGATATTCCGGGATGCTCGGAGTTCAAGCTGGTGCTCTCCTGATGCTGCTGAGAGCCCTTCCCTCCTCATCCTCTCCCACAGGGGACTTTGTGATCCTGCTGAATGCTGGGATGACCATTCGCCAGGCGCTCTTCTTCAACTTCATCTCTGCCTGCTGCTGCTACGTGGGCCTGGCCTTCGGCATCGTGGCTGGCAGCCACTTCTCTGCCAACTGGATCTTTGCTCTGGCTGGAGGGATGTTCCTGTACATAGCACTGGCTGACATGGTAAATCCTGAACCCCAGAATTCTGAGCCCTGGGATTTTTCCCTAGGAAAAGCTCAGCTTGCCCTCAGCCCTGTGGTTTGCTCTGTGCTGCTGGCACATGCAGATATCTCTGCTTTGCTTTGCCTGACTGAAATCCCTGGGATGGGAGGGTGGTGGATGTTTGCTGAGGAAGGATGAAGCTGTCACTGAGCCCTGCCATCCCAATTTTTCCTGCTGCAGTTCCCTGAGATGAACGAGGTGAGCCAGGAGGACGAGCAGAACGGCAGCGCCCTGATCACCTTCGCCATCCAGAACGCGGGGCTGCTCACGGGCTTCACCATCATGGTGCTGCTCACCATGTACTCGGGGCAGATCCAGATAGGGTAGGACCAGCCTGAGCTGCAGCCCTGATCCAATTTTTCCATGGTTTTTTTTTTTTTGAGGGTG
>VWYI01029326.1:64755-92232 GCA_013399455.1 Anthoscopus minutus
ATTTTTTCCCCCTCCTTTTTCCCCCCTCCTTTTTTCCCCCTCCTCCTTCCCTCAGGCTTTCCAGTGACTCCCTGGAATCCCACTGATGAGAGGGAGACACTGCATTTGTTGAGTGATGATTTTCTGGGAATAACTTGATTTTTAACCTCTGGAAAGTTTGTAGAGCTGGAGGGTTTCAAAGAGAGAGGTTTTCCAGGCTGGAATTGCAGGATTTTGGGCTCTCCTTGGTGAGCTGGCACTCAGTGATGTCCAGAGCCCACATCCCTGGCAGAGGACTCAGCTCTGGACTGATTGTCTCAATGGCAATCCCAGGAAAATCTGCATCAGTGCTGATCACTGGGAGCCAAATCTGAGCTGGAAACTTGACAGACCTTGCAAGCAAATGTGAATTTATCACTTCAGGGAGGCTGAGGATGCTCGGTGCCCACTGAGAGCATTTTTGAGGTCTCAGATCCGTGGGGAGCTTTGGCAGGAGCAGGAGCAAGACCAACACCACAGATCCAGGTGTGGGTTCAGCTTCATTCTGGAGTCAGGGCAGGATCTGGGGTGTGAGGAGCCCTGGCTGCCATGCCAGGAAAGCTTTGGGAGCAGCTCTGCAGGCTGGGAGCTGGCACCTGGTGTGGCTTAAGTCGCCTCTGTTCTAATTAAATACTCCTGGGTTTAATCCTGCCCAGCTCCAGCAGGAGCAGAGTTCCAGCTCCACCTCGTGGGACCGTCAGCACCTCTGGAATTGGCAGCCATGGCAGAACCTTGGGCCTCAGCTCTGCTGGGGAATCCTCCTCGGCAAAGGCACCTTGGTTTGTCCTGGCCTCACTGTTTACTGGCTAAATTCCCAGCAGAACCAGGACAATCACCTGCTATCCCAAAGATTTTAGGTAGCCATGAGCACAATTCAGGGAGCTGTAAGGTTTCAGTATCTGTTTTTCCCCCTGTGAGGGTGGTGAGGCACTGGAATGGTTTTCCCAGAAAATTTCTGCCTACCCCATCCCTGGAAGTTGCCAAGTCCAGGTTGGAGCAGCCTGGCCTAGAGGAAGGTGTAGTGCAATGAGATGATCTTGAAGGTCCCTTCCCACCGAAAAGCATTCTGGAATTCTGTGATATTTCCTTGCAAATTCATGCCTGGGTTTAGGTTTGTGTGGTTTTTTGAGCCTCTTGGCTCCACATCCCGCGTTTCCGTGGGAGCGGTGAGCGCGGCCGGGGCCGTGCTCTGTTTGTGTTTGCATTTCCATACACGGAGCTGTCACCTGCTTTTTTTAGCCTTAAATGCACCTGGCTCCTGCTCAGCCCTGGGGCCTGCCAGCTTCTCCCAACGTGGCCTCAAATTTTGGGTGTTACTCCTGGAATGACTGGGCTGGAGTTGATGAGGCAGGGACAGATTTTGCTGCTGGGAATGGCTCCCTTGTTTCATCCCAGCTCTGTTTTGGGCTGACTCTGACTGTCCCCTTCGAAGAAATCATTCATTCAGCTCTTACAGTGCAGATATTTTTAGGGTTTATTGTGAGGAGATAATTCTGGTTGTCCTACAAAAGGGAATCTGTGGCTCCAGGTGAGGATCAGAGCCAGCATTCCGAACCAGCAGCGTGCTGGGAGGTCGGATTCAGCTCCCAGGAGTTCTGGATAAAACTGGGACGTTATAAACTCCATCCATTCAAAGGAGCTGCTGTTCCAAAAGAATTCAGACAACCCCAAATCTCGTGGTCTTCCTGCAGCATTTCCAAGGCTGAGAGGCAGAACTCTGGAATTTTTTATTTCCCCTCTTATTTGTGAGTCTCTGGAGCTTCTGAAGTCTGGAGGTTGCTTACCCAGAGCAAAAAAAGGATTGGGGCATGCAAAAATCTGGGGGAAAACAGGTGAAAATGGCAGTAATAATTCAAATAATAACAACTCCTGGCTCTTGCTGCTTTTATACAAGAAGGTGTTTACTTTATTTGGTGATTTTTCTTTGATATTCATCTTTATTTTCATAAGGGAGAAGTTACTTATTTCCTCAGGTGGGAGGTGATGAAGCTCCACTTTTTTTTTTTTCCCCACAGAGTTCCTGCAGCTGGAACGAGCAGTTCTGTGCCATGGCAGGGTCAGGCTGCCCGTGCCAGCCCTGGAAAATGATACAGATTAATTGTCAGGGCTTGATCCAAGGAAAAATCAGGATATTGAACACACACACATACACACACACCTGGTTTTGCAGGTTCTCACATCAGGGCACCTCAGGGAAGAGAAAAACTTCCCAGAATCCAGGGTGGAGATTCTTAAAGCAAAGGCATTTTGTGTTCAACGACCAGAAATTCATGTGGTTAAATCAGTTTTGGGAAGAATAAAGATTATTCCGTGGAAAATAGGATGGTTGCTGATAAATAGGATGGTCAGGCATTGGGAGGTGTTGGAATTCCCATCCCTGGAGGTTTCCAAGGAATTCCTGGATGTGGACTCGGTGCTGTGAGCTGAGGACAAGGTGGGGATTTGGCACAGATTGAAATCTCTGACCTTGGAGGATTCCAGGCTGGATAATTCCAGGATTCTGGGATTCCAACATCAACCCAGCTGCTGAGATCCAGCCTGTCCTTGTGACAGTGACATCCATCTCCTGCCTCCAAGGGTTTGTTCCCCATTAATAACTCCAAAAGCTGAAAATCCACCCTTTTAACAGCCAAACAGAGCCATTTTCCTGGACTTTCTGTGCTGGATTTCTTCACATTTTTCCCTCTGAGCCAGCTCCATGTGAGCCTTGGACTCAGCCTTGAATAGATGAATGTAGGTTAGGTGTGAATGGGAATAAAATATCAGGTAAAAATAACATTGGGCTGTTTGGAAATTGGGAAAGAGGGAAAAAAACCCCGCCCTGCTGCCGTGCCCAGCTCAGCCCTGGAGGCAGCTGCTTCTCCTTTCCACAGGGAGTGTGGATGGCTCCTGGTGGAGTTTTCCTGGGAATATTTCTACCTTTAACAGCCCACCTCAATGCCTAAATTCTCAGTTTTGCTCCAAAATGTGCTTTTTTTTTTTGCTCCAAAGTGCATCTCTCACCATCTGCTCCACAATGAGGAGCAAGCAGGGCAAGGGCTTTGTTTGGATTCACTCCCAGATGTGCATCAGGAGCCCCAGGCAAACTCCTCTGAAGTTTATTTTTGAGCATTTTGAACCCTGGGGGATTCTTTTTGGGGGATTTTCCCTGCAGACCCTGGGAGCAGCGTTTGGCCAGCGCTGCCACTCCAGGCACGGAGCTCTTGCTCCTTTTTCAGTAATGAATCCGCCTCAGCTGCTCCATCCAGCCATCCAAGGGACTCTGGGATATATAAACAATCATCTCTGGATCACTTTGTTTTCCCTTCCGTGGCACTGGCTCTGTCTGGAGGTGTAGATGGGGCAGCCCTGATGAAGCTGAATTTTCAGTGCATTTTAAGGCCAGAGATAGGGAGGAATGGGATTTTTTTCCTGCGGGATTTTCATCTGGCACTGAGGGATGAGCGATGCTGGTGGTGGAGAAGCAGCTTTTTCCCAAATTCTCCCATCCTTAACTATCCATGTCTTCTCAGAGTGTTGCAAATACCCCCTTGCTCGTGGCCTGGCAAATAAAATCTGTGTTAATTTGGTAGGAAGTGGAATCTTGCCCTAGAGTCCAGCAAAATCCCTCTGATTTTCCTTTTCATTTCTTTTTCATTTTCCCTTGGGCACACCTGACCTTTTCATCCATTTCACACCTCAAACTTCGCTTGCTTTTGTGTCCTTTAGTTTGTGGGTTGGCCCTCAGCACGTGTCCTGTTGGTGGAGCAGGAATTGCATTTTCCTAGGAGTGAGTTTGGATGCCCTTGGTGGAATTACAAACCCCAGACCTGCAGATTTCACTGTTCAAACAAGACTGGGTGCAACACTCGGCTTTGTGTGCAGAGGGAAGGTGGCACAGAGGTCACAGGGTTTAATTCTTGGAATGCTGTGAGTGTTTTATCCATCATTTTCATGAATTATTTGGGAGCTGGTGTTGAGGACAAGCCTAACCTGCTGTGTCTGCACTGCCTGGGCATTCCAGGTCCAGCCATGGAATTGCAGTGACAGGTTTGGGCTGAAAGAAGGGAAATTTAGGGTGGATATACAGAAGGAATTGTTCCCTGTGAGGCTGGGGAGGGGCTGGGATGGAATTCCCAGAGAAGCTGTGGCTGTGGAAGTGTCCCTGGAAGGCTGGACTGGGCTTGGAGCAACCTGGGATAGGGGAAGGTCCTTCCATCCCAATCTGTTCCATGACTGATTTTTCTTTGTGAGATAAGGCGTTATCTCCTCATTTTTCAGATAGGAGCAGGAGCTGGGTGAGTCTCTGCACCCTTCCCAATGCCCTGGAGGTACAAAATTCCAGGTCAGTTTGCTCTGAGAGCTGTTGCCTCTGTTGGAGAGCCCAGCCTGGCTGCAGGAGCATCCTCTTCCACCTGTCCAAGAGAATGGAGCATGGATAAGGATAAAATCGAGATCTTTAATTAAAGTGGGGTGAGTGAAGCCCTGGCAGAGCCAAGGAGGAGCCGGTTCCTGGTCGTGCCCAGCTCCTTGTGGGAGTGGAGCTGTGCAAAGCCAAGGAGGGAACTTACATAAAAGTTCTTGGCTGAAGCCTCAGATTTGATCTTGCATAACTTTGCTCGCTGGGGCTACCAGGAAAGGCAAAGCCAGGGGCTTCCTGTGGATCTCTGGATGGGCAGTGCTGTCCTGGGGTCACATCCCATCTTTGCTGAGCTCTCCAGCCCCACCTCTGGGGCTTTGCACTTCCTTAGGGTGGCTCCAGAGGTGCTGGCCATGCTTGAGGGCCTGGAGTGATGGGGAATATGGAGATGAAAGGTTTCTATTTCTCTCTTCTCTTCCTTGTAAATCATTTGCCCTCCAAGTGCTCCCTGTCTCCCTTTGGAGTCAGGTGGCAGATGCCAGGACAACCACAGGGTTTGTAGTACTTACAAATCATTTCCCAGCCTCTCAGCGTCCCAAAAACCCCCTTGTTCCATGTCCTGGACCCACATTGCCCTCCCTCATCCCAGCTGATCCTGGTGTTAACCCCACATCTTCTCTCATTTTCTCCCTCAGCTCTGCCAACCTTACAGTGACCCAGAGGAGAAAAATCCTGCAAAATGCTTTTTTCATCCATCTCCAGAGGGCTTTTTCTTTTTCCCTTTTGGAGCAGAGCTGAGCTGTGGATGCAGTAAAAGCCCTGCTCCAGCTTGTGTTGGTTTAAGCAGGTCTGGTTTAACCCTCTTTAATTGGCAGCTTGGTGGGGAAGGCTCTGGAGTGTTCCAGGCACGTGGGACACTGGAGCACAACTTCCAAAGGGGTCGATGAAAGTGGGGCCACCTCGTTGCAGGCACCAGCTCCCCTTTCATTAGAGCCACTCCTGCAGTTCCTGTGATTTGAAAATTGATGTTCAGCTGTAAAGAATCTCTTGTGCCGCCTCTCTGCGTTTCCTCTTGGGGATTTTCAGGGGAAATTGCTGCTGGATTTGCATTTAAAAGGGAGCAGTGGCACTGCTGTTCTCACTGTGTTATTTGGCCAGCTCTATCCTGGAAAATTCAACATACTTTGGCAGATCACAGGATCATGCAGGTTGGAAAAGAGCTCCAGGATCACCAAGTCCAAGCTGTGCCCGATACTCACCTTTGTCACCAGCCCAGAGTGCTGAGTGCCACGTCCAGGTGTTCCTTGGACACCCCCAGGGATGGGGATCCAAACCTCCCTGGGCAATCCCTTCCTATATTTAACAGCCCTTTCCAGGAAAAAATTCCTGCTGCTGTCCAACCTGAGCCTGCCCTGGCCCAGCCTGAGGCCGTTCCCTCTCCTCCTGTCCCTGTTCCCTGGGATAAGATCCCAAATCTCGCTGGCTGCCCCTCCTGTCAGGAGTTGTGCAGAGCCAGAAATTCCCCCTGATCCCCTTTTCTCCAGGCTGAGCCCCTTCCCAGTTCCCTCAGCCTCTCCTGGAGCTCCTGAACCTTCCTTAGTTCCCTCAGCCTCTCCTGGAGTTCCTGAACCTTTCCCAGCTCCTTCAGTCTCTCCTGGAACTCCTGAACCTTTCCCAGCTCCCTCAGTCTCTCCTGGAGCTCCTGAACCTTCCCCAGCTCCCTCAGCCTCTCCTGGAGCTCCTGAACCTTTCCCAGCTCCCTCAGCCTCTCCTGGAGCTCCTGAACCTTCCCCAGCTCCCTCAGCCTCTCCTGGAGCTCCTGAACCTTCCCCAGCTCCCTCAGCCTCTCCTGGAGCTCCAGCCCCTTCCCATCTCTTTTCGCTTTCCTGGATTCACTCCAGCCCCTCAGTGAGGCTCCCAGAACTGGCCACAGCCCTCAAGGTGTGGCCTGACCAGAGCAGGGTCTTTGCTGGGTGATGGATGAGGACAGGGATTTGATTTGCAGCCCAGGTATTTTCCATCCCAGCTCGGTGTAAATCTGCCTTCCACCACGGCACGCTCCCAGGAGACGTGGAAGGATGGTTCATTATCCAGTGGGTGGGTTCCTTGCTCACAGAGGCTTTTTGAGGTGCTTACTCTGACACAGACTGGCTCCACCATCGCCAAAATCTCCCTGAAAGACCCAGGGCGTTCCACATTTTGGATATTTGGGGGATGCCTGCCAAGGGTGAGATGTGTCTGGCTGCCTGCATCCCTGCGGACAGCAGAGCTTCCAGCATTTTTGGGGGAGGTTTGTGCTTTATCCCTGAGGCTGAGAGGGTGATGCCAGCTCCCTGTGGGATCTGCACTGGGATATGAGGCTTTTCTTGGAGCTCTGTGGGGGGCATCCCAAAGCAAACCCCATCCCAGCATCTCCTCCCCATCCCAGCTGCGGCGTCGCTTGGCTGGAATTATTCTGGTCCTGCTGAAAGGGCTGACCCCAGAGGGTGAGGAAATCCTGGTTTTACTGATTTTGAGAGGAAATGGACTTGAAGGATCTGAGGGGATCCCTGGGATAAGATTCCCATGGCTCCATGGATTGCAGGAGCTGCTGGCAGCCAGGCCACACACTTGGGGCTGTTGCACAGGGTTTTGTTCCCAGTTCTTCCCAAACATCCAGGCCTCCTTCCTGGAATTAATTTTAATTCAGGACACTATACAGCCTTTAAATATTACACCAGGGTTGTGTGTGCTCCCATTTTTTTAAAATTTTTAATTAATTTTTTAAATTTTTAATTAATTAAATTTTTAAAAATTTAATTTTTTTAATTAGCCAGGCCTGGGAGAAGGGAGATGAGGAATTTGGATTTTTACTGAAAACTCTTGATTTTTGTTCTGTTTTTTTTACTTAATTTCTGCTAAAGGTCACCTTTTCCCACACCATCCTGTTCCCTAACATTAAATGTTGATGATAATGATAATAATAATAATAACAACAATAATAATAATCATAGTAGCAGTTTTTGATGGAGTGATTTTCTATCCAGAGTTAAGAACTAAGGAACATGATGGAAATAGCTGAGACTTTAACTTACCTTAAATATTGAATTCTGTCAAGATTTGCCAATTTTTAAGCTTGGGGTGAAGCTTTTTGAGGTATTGAAGCAGAGAGGAGCAAATTCTGCTTTTTGAGGGTGAAGCTTCTTGAGTTATTGGGGTGAAGAGGAGTAAATTCTGCTTTTTGGGGGTGTGTGGTTTCCTGATAAGGAAAAATTGTACCTGTTGGTTCTCCTACCTGGCTCACTGGTTCCTGGATTTCCTGGTTTTGCTGGTTTTCCATGGAATCTGTTCTAGGTTCAATCGCCGTCCCCTTGCAATTGGGATTGGGATCGGGAAGCAGCTCTGGGACAGGTACAGCTGCTGTTTAGGCTGCACCAAGTGGGATTTTAACCAAGCTGAGGGGTGAATCCAGCAGCTCCTCTCTCAATATTTGACAGCATCATCATTTCAGTGGAAATTCCATTTCTGGGTGTCAGCTCGAGGCTCGGAAGCAAAGCCTGTCATTCCCTCTCCCCGAAAAGCGCCGTGTTGCTGACTCCTTCCCTTGCCTTGCCTTTCCAGCTGTCCCATTCCCTCCCACGCAGCGGCTCACTCTGAAGGAGGTGTTTGAGGATGGGAAGCCGAGGCTCGACGTCCTCAAGAGCCACTTGGTGAAGGAAGGGCGGCTGGAGGAGGACGCGGCGCTGAAAATCATCAACGACGGCGCCGCCATCCTGAGGCATGAGAAGACCATGATCGAGGTGGAGGCTCCAATCACAGGTCAGAACTGAGGGCTGGAGTCCTGAATAACAACCAGGATAACCCCAGTGGGTTTTTTGGGTTTTTTTTTGCTGTGTTCCTTCCACCCACAAGTTTTTTTTTAACTCTCCTGAGCTCTCAGAAGGGAGGATTTTGCCGGCGCTCGCTCGGAGCGTGGCCGCGCTCTGTTCCTCGCTGCTGTCGTGACCTTGCTTTTCTTAGCATGGTAATTCTGTCCCTTTTTTGTGCTGTTCTTCCTCCCCCAGTGTGTGGTGACATCCACGGGCAGTTCTTTGACCTGATGAAGCTGTTTGAAGTGGGAGGATCACCCAATAACACCCGCTACCTCTTCCTGGGGGACTACGTGGACAGAGGCTACTTCAGTATAGAGGTGACCAAGGACGTGGAGCTTTGGGGTGCTGGGGCTAAAGGAACCCAAAGTGTTGAACCTCAGTTAAAATACAGCTCAGATTCAGTTCAATCCAGCTCAGAAACACTTCAGATCCAGCTCAGAATCAGTGAAATGCAGCTCGGAATCAGTAAAATTGAAAAAATTCAACTCGGAATCAGTTCAAATGCAGCTCGGTTCAAATTCAGCTCAGAATCAATTCAAATTCAGCTCAGAATCAGTTCAAATTCAGCTCACAATCAGTTCAAATCCAGTTCAGAATCAGTCCAAACCCCAAACCCAAATCTTTCATGCTGGATTTACCCTCCAGTGGAGTTTGCCATGGGATGAAAGCGATGCTGATAACTCACAGTGTGATTTTGGGCAGGGAATTGATGTCCCAATCTTTAGATCTTCACACAGTGACAGTGGAGCAGCAGTGATGGGGTTAATGTCTAACTGAAGTGGTTTTAATGTCACTTGGAGCTGTCACTCAGGGACAGAAGAGGGACAGTTGATGGTGCCTTGCAGGCAAGGAGATCCCACTGGGCAGTGGGAAGCAAAGCTGCAGGATTGAGCAGGAAGAGAAAGGGCCACGTGCCTGAGTCACTGCTTCCCTCTGAAAACCCTGGAATGGGGTCAGGAGAAAGGAGCAAAAGTCACCTGGGCTGTGGCAGGGCTTTGCAGCTCCCTGAACAAGAAACTGGGAGTTGTTGGTGTGGAGGACAAAGGATTCTGTGGATCCCCGTGGCTGCTGCTGGCTCAGTGGAGACCTGGGATGGGACAGGAAGGGACAGCTCTTAGCAAATGCCACAAATCCCAAGGGATTGCAGCCATCTGGATTCACAGAGGCAGGGCTGAGTGGAAGTGGAGCATTTATCCCAGTTGGAAGCAACGTAAGGAAGGGCTTTTGGGGAGCAGGGGCCTGAAATGTGGCAGAAATCAGCTGGAATAACAGAGGGAGCGATTTCTCTTGGAATAAAGAGGCTGCAGGAACAGCTGAGCTGCTGGCTTCGCAGAGGAATCTTCCCCAGTGAAAATTTCTGGGGAGGAACTGTCAGGGATGAGTGCAAGGGGTTCTTTGAAGGATTCTGCAGAGGATTTAGGGAGAGCAGGGCCGACAGCTTGAGCTCCAGCAGCCCCTGGCTCCCTTCCAGCCCCACGCTCCGGAATCCTGACAGGGAGCCAAGGTGTGACAAGGAGCAGCTTCCAGGGGAGCTGGGATGGATGCAGCAGAGGTGGGGCTGGGGCTGGTGGGATTTGGGGTGCTGCTGGCAGGATTTGGGGTGCTGCTGGCAGGAGGAGCCCTCCCAGAGAGGAAGGGGAAGTTCACATCCCTCTGCTCATCTGGATTGCTCAGCTGGATTTGCAGTGGGAATGTATTCACCTGGAGAAGGGATTATATTCCAGAGCAGCAGCTCATTCTGGGAGAAAAGGTGGAATTTTTTTTGGTGTTGACCCACAGACTTTCAAAGAGGAGGTGTTGGGCCCTGTGTTTGTGTATGGGTTGTGTAAATCCAGGGTGGAAAGTGCTGCTGCCACTCTTTGCTCTTAGCCCAGGATTGATCTGATGCAGAGATTTTACTCTCAGATCTCCAGAAGTGCTGAGGATCAGCGCCCAGATCTCCATGCTGGGGTCATCACAGAATCAGGGAATGGTTTGGGTTGGAAAGAACCTTAAACCCCATCCTGTCCCATGGCAGGGACACCTGCCACTATCCCAGGGTGCTCCAAGCCCCATCCAGCCTGGCCCTGGACACTTCCAGGTCTTTCCCAGCTTCTCTGGCCCTGTGCCAGGGCCTCCTCACCCTCACAGGAGAAATTCTTCCCAATATCCCATATAAATCTCCTTTTAGTTCAAATCCATTCCCTCTGGTCCTCTCTGCCTGTGATAATATGCAAGAATTCCAAGATGATGTATGGCCTTGGAGGACTGAGGTGGTGGAGCAAAAAAGATGTTTTATGTTTCATTTCCTGCTGCTTTTTCCTCTCCTCCTTCCCCCGGGAAAATGCCACAGATTCCCCCTAGAGAATTCCTCTGATCCCACAGCTCAGGGTGGGCTTTGATGGGCACAGGCAGGGGCTGCTCCAAACATCAGGATAAGGCAGAATCCTGAAGTTTTCATTCCCATGTGCCTCTCCCTTCCACCTACTGCACTGTGCTGGAAGAGATTTCCACCTGGGTACACAAAATCTGCTTTCTGTAGTGAAACAACAGCAGGTTTGCAGTATCCCAGAGGGAAAAATACCCAGGTTTTCCCTGTGATGTGACCCCTGGGAAGGTGGGGACCAGCAGCAGCAGCAGCCTCGTGAGTCACCACACAAATCTGGGCATTCATGGGGAGGTGATCCAGTGCCTGCCCTGAGCAGAGCCAGGCATTGGAATCCCTGTGGGTTCCTTCCAGCTCAGGATATTCCACAATTCCATACCCGTGACCTTTTAACAGAATGAAATGGGAGGGGGTGGTTTAATTGCATCCTGCTGCAGGCAGGCAGGAAACTATGCCAGAGTTGGGGCCAAGGAAGTGGAAGGGCCAAATATCCCTTCCAGGTGTTCCCTGTGGCTCCAGGTGTTTGGTTGTCCAGGTGAAAGAAGGAATTTTTGGCTCAGACAAAACCTTTCAAACCCCTCCCACTCCCCTGAAGCCTCTCAGTTCATCAGCTCAGCTGGATGTTGGCAACAAATCATTCAGCAAATTCTTGCTGGGCCTCTGGCTTAGGGAAATTCTCATTTAAAAACATGAATTCTCAGTATAATGAGGCCACAGAGAGTGGATTGGTTGATGGTTTTGTTGTTTTTTTTAAAGAAAAGAATTGTGAGGGGAGAGGGGAGGGGAGGAACCGAGTGAAAGCTGGAATGCTGCTGGAAGGGGACTCTGGGAAGGGGTTGCTGTCCCAAACCCGCTGTGACAGCGAGGCTGACTGCTCCCAGATCCCAGCTCCAGAGTGCAGGGCTGACAGGCAGCACAGAAATCACGATGAACTCCTCCACTGGGCCCTGCTGAAGGATTCCCAGTGGGAAAAATACTCCTTTCATGAAGCTTTTAGTCCCAAATCCCAGGATGGCACAAGAGAGGTCTGTGCTTGTGGTAGGGGAGGAGCATCCCAGTCCATGGAGCTGGAATACAGTGAATAGAATGATGTTGTTAAATTGGAAAGTAAAACAATTGTTACAACCAGGAATAGAATCCATGGAAAGAGAAAATTTATCAGGAAAGGTGGTGTGGTAAGGGCATGCACCTTTCCCAGGCCAGTTCTTCCAATCCAATTATGATGGGACACTTGATTGCCTTCTAATTATGGAATTACATGTTAATCTTGATTTAATGCACTTTTTATCCAGAATAGTATTAAAGAGATCCAGAGTAATATTAAAGAGATCCAGTCAGCCCTGGCAGGTGGGAGTGAAGATGGATTTGTGAGCTGGATTTGGGGCTTTTGCCTCTGTTCCCACTCTGGCAGGTTCCATGTGTAAAGTTCCCTTACAAATGCCAGTTTGGGGGTAGTGAGAGAGGTCGTGGTGGGGGCAGGTTTGGCACCAGCCCCTCTTGCATTTTTGGGGTTGCAAGTCCCAATTCCTTTTGGAATTCCCTCCCTGTGTCCTGCTGAGCTTTCCATTTCCAAGTGGATCAAACCTTTGGCTTCGGGCTTCACACGGAGGGGCAGAATAAGGAGAGAAGGAAATTTATTTTATTTAAACCCAAAGAGCTGTGACTGCCTGGATTTGCTCCTTGGCTATTGCAAGCAGGCAGTAATCAATTCCTGGGCACTAGGCTGGGGAAGGGATCTGTGCAAAACACCAGGAAGCATCTGAGGCATGCGAGTGTAGGAACTCCCTCATTCCTCATCCCAGCCCCTCTGGAGCCCTCGAGGGCTCTTCAGTGTCCTTTACTCCATGTCCTCCTGGTACCTGGCAGTCCCCACGTCCTTGGCAAGTGGCTCCAGCCTCAGGAATGGTCTCTCTCCACATCCCTGGCGTGCTCAGGTAGAATTGAGGTGCCAAATTCAACTCCATTTCACTTTAAACCCCTTCAGATGTGTTTTAAGATCTCTCTTCTGCAAGCTGCCAACCTTTCATACATCCCAAACCCTCCCCTATTGATGCTGTATCTCTGCCTTGCTTTGATGCCAGGGCTGGTTCTTCCTCCAAGTCATTTGTTTCATTTATAGCAACTTCCAAGTTCTCCTGCCAGCCCAGAAAAGTGACATTTCGCTTGCAAACACAGGGAGGTTAAAGCTTTAAACCCCAGAATAATTATAAATGGTTTTGTTGGGAACATTCCTCCTGGTAACAGATGCAATAAAACATGATTCTGCTACTGGCCTTGGCCCCGTTCTCTTTTGGAATTCCCAATTAATCAAGTTGTTAATGTGGGGTTGAATTCCAAGTGAGACACAGGCAGTGCTTTACAGCTCCTCAGGGTTTTTGGGGATCAGCTGGGGTGATTCATGCAGAGCTTACCTTGCAGGTTCAGTGCTGAAACACCACCAGATCTAAGCTGGCTGTGCTGGGAACCAACTGGGAACTGGTTCATTTTTGAGTTCTGGAGGTTGTTCCCAGGGGTCTGTGCCCTAGATCAGGAACGTTGGAGGGTGTAAAACAGACTCAGTGGTGCTTCCCATTCCCCAGGCATGTTCTGCAGCCTGTCAGCCTCCAGGGTAAGCTCCTCTTAGAGACTTTAATCCAGAGCCTGGAGCTTGCTGTCGTTATGGATTGTCCTTCCAGCACTCCACAGCAGCGAGGGAAATGTGATAACATTTCCCCGTGCGAGATAACACACACCGGGGTGAGTGAGCCCCTCCCTGCCTCCCAGCCCTTCCCTCAGGCCTTTTTTGGGAAGCCAGCATGAAATATTTCTGCTAAAAACTCCCATTTCAGCCTGGCTTTGGTCTGTGCCTCATCAAAGGCGCCGGCTTTGCAGGTGTTGCTGCTCGCAGAGGGGATGTGGAAAGCCCTTTTCAAAGCCAGAGAGCTTTGCTAAGCTAAGCTTGTTTTTTGGGCTCAGCTTTTCCTGTTTTGAGCTTGAACTTCACATGACTGTAGCAATAAGCAGAAAAACCAGGGAGGGGGGGAAATCAGTGGGGAAGGTGAAGTTGAATTTTCCGAGTGTTTCATGGACAAATGTCTGCCTGCTCCTCTCGCTGGTCGCCATCCCAGTGGAACATCTGGAGCAAGCAGCTGGTTCTGCTTTACTGCTCTGCAAAAGGGGTTTTTTTTTCCTTTGGTTTGTGCTGGAAGCAAAGCTGCCCCCACCCAGCCCCGAGCTGCTTTCTGTTGGCTACGACCTCATTTGTCACTTCTCCAAGTCAGCCCTAATATAGAGAAATCCCAGTGGCTTTTCCCCACTTGGCCAGGAGAAGATCCACTGCCCATTAAGGAGCTGGGTTCCACTTTGGGTGTCTTCCCAGAACCTCTTAGTGCAGTCTCAGGCTGATGAGTGCCCTGGGAAAGGATTTTATGACATCCCCTTGCTTGCCTCTCTTGCAGTGCGTGCTGTATTTATGGAGTTTAAAGATAAATCATCCCAAAACGTTGTTCCTCCTTCGAGGGAACCACGAGTGCAGGCACCTCACAGAATACTTCACCTTCAAGCAGGAATGTAAGTAGCAGCAGTGGGAGAAGCATTTGAATCCATTTAAATAATACATTTTTAAATATATATTTTTAAAAAAGGTGTTGTGAGAAGGCGTGGGCTTCAATTTTTGTTCCTCTGAGTGGCATCAGAGCTGTAAAAACCTGTTGTCTTGTTTTCCTGCTCTTCTGCTTCAAACCCTGCTATAAAAAATACCCCAAACCCCGAATCTTGAAGTTCTGCTAAGCACCAAATGTGGCCTTTTGGTTTCAAAGTCAAAGTGTGGATGGAAGAAATGGGAACACTTCTCCCCTGATGAGCCAGGCACGCACATCCTCCCCTCCCTGACTTCCAGGCCCAGCAACATGTAATCAGTGCCAAGAGACTTCCAGATTGTGCAGCTGGGATCAGTGATTGCAGTTGGGAATGGGGGAAGGATTTGCTGCTCCCTGTTTGCCCTGCATTCATTTACCTTTCAGATCATTTTTTCAGTTAAAAGCTGGGTTTGTGCACAGCATTTGAATATTTTTTAAGCAGTGATGAGGAAAGGTCAGGGAATGATGTCATTCCAAGCATTAAGAGAGGTAGAGAACTCAATGCAAAACTCCTTCAGGGAGTCCTTGCTCAAGGAGCTGACCTCAAGGGATAATTTTGAGCAAGGCATGAATCCAATCTTTATCCCATCAGGTCTGGGTGGAGCTGGCTGGGGGAAGGCTCAGAGGGGGTGAATCCCTGTTCTGTTAGCTCAGGAATGAGCTGGGAAACACCTCCCAGCTCTGTGCTGGATGCTGTGCCCATCACCTGGCCACAGGTGAGCTCCTGGTGAGCTGGGCCCAGTCCAAACCAGGTGATGGGGTTGGGTTTTTCCCTTTGGAAAACACGAGGTGCTGCTTTTCCCTGAGAAACCCCTGTTAGTGTCTCTAAAAAAGGATATTCCTGGAGTAGGAACCAAAGGAAAGGCTTTGGAAAGGCTGTGATTAATGTAGTGCCCAGGTCAGGTATCCCTGGGATTGTCATCCCTGAAAATCCAGTGGGAAGATCCATTTCTGTGGGCAAATCCTGCCTGCCAGGACCTGTGTGCAGCTGGAAAAGCAATTCCTGCCCTCTGTGGCTGTGTGATGCTGCTGTGCCAAATTCAAGTCAGGTTGGGTCTAGAGGGGCAGCAGGGCTCTGGGGAAGTGATGGGCTGGCTTCCTCAGCATCCCAAATTTATCCCACCACCCCAGTTTTTATTATGTGGAAACACCTCATCTCTTTAGTGCTGATCTCGGTGCAGGGATTGTAGAAAGCAGCTTGAAGGGAGATGAGTATTGTCCAATTCCAGGTTAAAAAAAACCTTTCCTTTTACACATCCAACAGCTATTTTCCAAGTCAATATTTTCACTAATACACAGGTGCAGAGTTTGGTTCTAAATCAGTATTTTCACTAACACACAAGTGCAAAGTGTGATTCTAAATCAGTATTTTCACAAATACACAGGTGCAGAGTTTGATTCTAAATCAGTATTTTCACAAATACACAGGTGCAGAGTTGATTGTAAATCAATATTTCCACAAATACACAGGTGCAGAGTGACACTAAATCAATATTTTCACCAATACACAGGTGCAGAGTGATTGTAAATCAGTATTTCCACCAATACACAGGTGCAGAGTGACACTAAATCAATATTTCCACCAATACACAGGTGCAGAGTGATTCTAAATCAATATTTTCACCAATACACAGGTGCAGAGTGATTCTAAATCAGTATTTTCACCAATACACAGGTGCAGAGTTGATTCTAAATATTTTCACCAATACACAGGTGCAGAGTTGATTGTAAATCAATATTTTCACCAATACACAGGTGCAGAGTTGATTCTAAATATTTTCACCAATACACAGGTGCAGAGTTGATTCTAAATCAGTATTTTCACCAATACACAGGTGCAGAGTTGATTCTAAATCAGTATTTTCACCAATACACAGGTGCAGAGTTTGATTTGTGAGCCATTTTGATCTTGAGCCTTCCCTATCTCCTCCAGCAACTGCCTTCCATGAATTTATTGATCAGCACTCGAGCTTGACTGAATTCCTCCTTCCCAGGTCGAATCAAGTACTCGGAGCGAGTGTACGACGCGTGCATGGATACCTTCGACTGTCTTCCTCTTGCTGCCCTCCTCAACCAGCAATTCCTGTGTGTCCACGGGGGCCTCTCTCCAGAAATCACGTGTCTAGATGACATTAGGAAAGTAAGTCAGCTCCGTTGAACTTTTCCCTTCGCTCCCAATTCCCCCTGGGCTTCACTCCTGGATGGATTTGGGGCTGGGAGGGTGTGGATGCTGCCACAGCTCTTCCTGATGTTGTGTCCCCTCTCCAGTTAGACAGGTTTAAGGAGCCTCCAGCCTTTGGTCCCATGTGTGACCTGCTGTGGTCGGATCCCTCGGAGGATTATGGCAACGAGAAAACCCTGGAGCATTTTGCCCACAACACTGTGCGAGGCTGCTCCTATTTCTACAGGTGAGGGGTGGTCTAGGGGGTATTTCTCTCCCCTCTCACTATTCAGGCCACTCTGTCGGGCTTTGTACATGAAATTCTCCTCACTTGGCTCTAATGCACAAATTCTTGTTTGTTCTTCTGTAATACTGAGCTGCCTTTGGATAAGTTATTTTGTGGAACTGGGGTCTGAAACTGCAGAGGTGCTTCTTTGGACTGGTTCTGTGAGTGGTTTTCAGCACTTGGATCTCTAGGAAATAATCTTTCCTTGCTGAAAAAGGATTTGTGCTGACAGTCCACTTACAGGGAGGATTTAACAGAACTCTTTGCAATTAATTTTTGAGTGATAAAACATAATTCAGGGTACTGGACAGAAACTGAATGTTTTTTGCAAGTGGCTGCTCCCTGAAACCAAGTCCAGTATGCTCTCCTTTGCTCCCTGCTGAATTCTCCTCCCTTTTTGTTTTCCAGTTATCCTGCAGTGTGTGAATTTTTGCAGAACAATAGTTTGTTATCCGTAATCCGAGCTCACGAAGCCCAGGATGCTGGGTAAGTGCTGCAGCCCAGGGGCTGGGCAGGGTTTGGGCTGGGCTGGGCAGGGTTTAGGCTGGGCTGAGCCAGGTTTAACTCGTGCCCTGTTTTGCAGGTACCGAATGTACAGGAAGAGCCAGACCACGGGCTTTCCCTCGTTAATCACAATCTTCTCTGCACCAAATTACTTAGATGTCTATAACAACAAGGGTAAGGCTGGGGCTCTGCTGCTCTTGGGGATGGGTCAGGAAATCCCTCTCCCACTCTGCCTTCCCAAAATCACAGGGTCATTTCAGTTGGAGAAGGGCTCCAAGGCCATTGAGTCCAACCAGTGCCCATCCCCACCTTGTCACTGAGTGTCACTTCCAGTCATTCCTTGGACACCCCCAAGGATGGGGATCCAAACCTCCCTGGGCAGCTCCAAGGCCTCAGCTCCCTTTCCATGGGGAAATTCCTGCTGCTGTCCAACCTGAGCCTGCCCTGGCCCAGCCTGAGGCCGTTCCCTCTCCTCCTGTCCCTGTTCCCTGGGATAAGATCCCAAATCTCCCTAGCTGCCCCTCCTGTCAGGAGTTGTGCAGAGCCAGAAATTCCCCCTGATCCCCCTTTTCTCCAGGCTGAGCCCCTTCCCAGCTCCCTCAGCCTCTCCTGGAGCTCCTGAACCTTCCCCAGCTCCCTCAGCCTCTCCTGGAGCTCCTGAACCTTTCCCAGCTCCCTCAGCCTCTCCTGGGGCTCCTGAACCTTCCCCAGCTCCCTCAGCCTCTCCTGGAGCTCCTGAACCTTTCCCAGCTCCCTCAGCCTCTCCTGGAGCTCCTGAACCTTCCCTGGATTCACTCCAGCCCCTCCATGTCTCAGTGAGGGGAGCAGAACAGGACATGGACCTCGAGGTACCTCCCCAGTGCCCAGCACAGAGGGACAGTCCCTGGCTGGGATGTGGCTCCAGCTGCCACCACACTGGTTTTGATACAAAAAATACACTATTTTTGATACAAAACCCTCTCCTCCAGTCACATTCTTGTGCCTGGAATGAAAGAGAGCTTTGTGTGCTGAGCTGAAGTAGTTGACTTAATGTGTTACTGTGGCAATTAACTGTGGAGTCATACAGCCTGGAATAAAGCTTTCATTCCCAGCCATGGGACAACGGAGCCCTTTTGATGGATGCTGCCATCCCACAGAAGCTCATAGTGTAGGGAAGATTTCCACTTCCCTCTGCCCCTAAACCATGGGGATCAGGGTGGAATTTCCTCCAGCTGTGGGGTTTTTCACCCCTCACTTTGGATCTCGGCTCTCTTTGAGCTTTTCTAAGCTGAGAACCAACCTAAGTTAACTAAAAAATTATGGCTTCAGCCTTCTCATTTTAGAGAGCTGGAAGCATGATTCTACACGAGTGTAACCAGGTGTTGATAATGAAGGTTTTTTAACGCTGGTGGAACTTCCAGAGGGAACCAGGCTGGGAGAGCCAGGGGTGAATGAGGAAAAGGCTCCAGGGAGAATTTAAGAGCCCCTGCCAGAGCCTAGAGGGGCTCCAGGAGAGCTGGAGGGGGAATGGGGACAGGGGATGGAGGGACAGGAGCCAGGGAATGGCTCCCACTGACAGGGAACACAGTTGGATGGGATATTGGGAAGGAATTCCTGGCTGTGAGGGTGAGGAGAGGCTGAGCTGGAATTCCCAGAGCAGCTGGGGCTGCCCCTGCATCCCTGGCAGTGCCCAAGGCCGGGTTGGACAGGGCTTGGAGCGACCTGGGATAGTGGAAGGTGTCTCTGGGGTGGTACTGGCTGATCCTTAAGATCCCTTCAAATCCAGCCCATTGCAGGATTCTCTTAGTGGGAAGTGCCCATGGACATTGGTTCTCTTTCCCTTTTCTCCCCCAGCTGCTGTTCTGAAATACGAAAACAACGTCATGAACATCAGGCAGTTCAACTGTTCCCCTCACCCCTACTGGCTTCCAAATTTCATGGATGTCTTCACATGGTCTTTGCCTTTCGTAGGGGAAAAGGGTAAGAGAGATTTGGGGTTTCTGTTCCAAATTCCCAGTGACTGCTCCTCATATCCTGAGTGTCACAAACCTGCCCCACGCTGCTGGGAGAGTGTTGCAGCTCCAGGTAGTTCAGGCTCCAGGAGATCTGCATTACTGGGTTAAATTCTTGCATAAACAGGTGTTGATACCTTGTTTGAAAAAGCTTTTACCTCCTTTCTTGTTCTTTCTGCATTGCTGGTGGAGCTGATCCTGGGTGCTGTAGCCCCACTTCAGAATTTGGAGACGTTTCTCTCGGTTTGCAACAGAGGAATTTTAAATTCCTCTTGGCTCCAGGCCCACCAAAAAGGAAGCCTTCACTTCAATCCAAGGCTTATTTCATTCTGGAGAAGACGAGGCAGCTTAAAATATGACCAAGACTTTGCCTCAGCTTTTCACCAGAAAGATTTTTACCTCTCCTGATCAGCTTAAATTCCACCCCAATCTCTTATGTTTGGAGCATGGCTTCACCCTCACGACTTCCAAAGGGTTTTTCTGACTTGGAGGCACCAAAGGTCGAATCCCCCCCCTCCCCAAATTTGTCCCTTCTGGGAGCCAGGTGGCTGTGGCGTGGGTGAGGATGGGGAGAGGGGGGACCTTGAGGGAGCTCAGGCTGTTCTGCAGGAATGTTGGCACCTCCTTCCCCACGTCTGGTTCCTCTGGGATGTGCTTGGCCTGCATCCACCTCCTTGGCAGAAGATGCAGCGTGTGTCGTCTGCTCCGGCGCCGCTGCGGGTACCAGCAGGCTGTGCCTAAAAGTGGCTTCAGGCTCCCACTTGCAGGGGACAGACGACCTTGAAATCCTTCTCTCTCCCTCCAAAATCCCCCTGTGTGCCCCAGGCCTCTCTGACCTCGCTGTCTGTGCCTCTTGCAGTCACCGAGATGCTGGTGAACATTCTCAACATCTGCTCCGACGACGAGCTGATCTCGGATGGCGACGAGACGTTGGAAGGTAAAATATCCCTGCAGGCACCTGAGAGCAGCGGGAGGAGAGGCTGGGGCAGGTCTTTGATGCCTGAGCAGCACTTGGTTTATAGCTGGATGCCCAGCCAGGGTCTCCAGTTCCTTTTTGCCCAACCTTTGCAGTTTTGGGTAGGGAACATTATATATTTTTATTTTTTTTCTCTTTTGCTGTTCAGTCACAGAGAAATTAAATGACATTCACTGCGACAGACACTTCTTGCCAGCTACTCTGGGAATGGTTTCCTGCTCCTTACACAGGCTGCTGGGGTTTTTTTTTCCCCAATTCAAAATTTTCTGCACTGAAATATCTACCCAATCTTCTCATCTGTTGCAGTGAACTCCTCTCTAAAGTGGCTTCTCTATCACCCCCCCTCCCCAAAAACGCTGGTTTTGACCCTGGTTTTAAGCCATGCATGAGGGGGACAAATCAGTGGCTGAGCTGATGAGCAGGTTGGATTTTTGGGGGAACTCAGGAGCGAGGTGGTGACCTGAGGAAGCTGAGGGGGGCAGCGAGAAGTGGGGCCTGAGCTGCCTCGGCCCCAGGTGGAGACTCTAACCCGCTTCTCCCATTGCATTTCCGTTTCGTTTTTTGGTTTTTTTCTTTCCTCCCTCCCATGTAAATTAAATTTGTTTCTTCTATCTCTGTCTTCATCTACTTGTTTCTTGGTGTCTCCTCTCCCTGAAGATCACTACATTTCAAGCTATCCGAAAGGTACCCAGCTAGAATTTGCTACGAGCTTAATTTTCACTGCCTGTGCCACCAGATCCTTGAAGTGGATTTCCAGAGCTGACTAGTGGGGCAGTCTTTTCATCCTCTTTCAGTTTTAACATAAGCTCCATGTGTTTTTTAACCCTTCTGCGTTCCTCCAGGAACTTTGAGAAACGGGGGTCACGTTTCTACCTGATTCTGAATGCAGCCACGTAGTGCATGGCTGAGCCATGGTGCATGTTAGCCCTGGGTTTGGCTTCCCTGTCCTGATGTGTACTGGGCCATGTGAGGAATCTCAGCTGAGAGGAGATGGATTTGTTCCCTCTTTTGACCTGAATTTTCCATTTGGTTTCAGCTCCCTCCGTGCTTTTATTTTTATTTCTCTCTCCCGTTGGGTCCGCAGAGCGGAAGGGGAGTTCCCCCCCCGTCCCGTTGTGTCCGTGTGGGGTCAGAGCAGAGCTGCCAGGCTCGGGCCAGCCCTTCCCTGTGCTCCTTGGATGCCAAAGCTGATGCTTGCGTGCCGCTGCGGGCGAGCACAGCGGTGCCCATGGGCCCTCAGCTCCCTCCGTGCTCTGCCTTGCAAAGCGTTGTCCTCATGGCTGAGTCATTTGTGTCACATCCTGTGCAGTGGGAGCCCTCCTGGCAAGCTGCCAGCGAGACCTCCCCGAATCCCTGTCCTGTGGTGGTTCTACTCTCTCTAGCCCTCTCCAGTTCCGTGTGCCATCTCCTTGGTGTTGCCATCCTGGTGCCATCCTGATGCCATCCTTCCAGCACCGTTCTCTCTCCGGTGTAGCTGTCAATCTGTAAAAACCATGATTTCTTTTCCTGGAGTCAGGCAGGTGCTTCATGCTGGCGTTCCCTGGAGAGCAGGAAACCTCCAACGTGCTGCTGTTTGCTCTTTTCTCTCCCTAAGGTGGGACAACGGTGCGTAAGGAGATCATCAGGAATAAGATCAGAGCCATTGGGAAGATGGCACGGGTGTTCTCAGTTCTTCGGTGAGGATGGGCTGGGGACTGGGCTTAATTTGGGAACTGGCTTTCAGCTGGGGACTGAGTTGAATTTGGGAACTGGATTTGATTTGGGGATGGGCTTAATTCAGGGACTGGGCTTAATTTGGGAACTGGCCTTCAACTGAGGACTGAGTTTAATTTGGGAATGGGATTTAATTTGGGGGCTGGGCTTCAGTTGGGAACTGGGCTTCAATTGGTTACTGAGTTTAATGTGAAAACTGGATTTAATTTGGGAACTGGGCTTAATTCAGGGACTGGGCTTCAACTGAGGACTGGGTTTAATTTGGGAACTGGATTTAATTTGGGGGCTGGGCTTAATTTGGGAACTGGGCTTCAATTGGTTACTGAGTTTAATTTGAAAACTGGATTTAATTCAGGGACTGGGCTTAATTCAGGGACTCGGCTTAATTTGGGAACTGGGCTTCAGTTGGGGACTGGGCTTCAATTGGGGACTGAGTTTAATTTGAGGACTGGGGGATGGGGGAATACTGGTTAGGAAAAGAAGGGAAAAATCTTCCTAAGACAGGTGGTTTTTCCTGACTCTTTCAGGCCACATTTGCCTGGAAGAAAGTTGTAGCCAGGTAGGGGTTGGTCTTTTCTCCCAAATAACAAGTTACAGATGGGAGGAAACAGCCTCAAGCTGCACTGGGGGTGGTTCAGGTTGGTTATTAGGGAAAATTTCTGCATGGAAGGGGCTGCCAAGTATTGGAATGGGCTGCCCAGGGCTGTAGTCCCCATCCCTGAGGGATTTAACAGGTGTGTGGATGTGGCACTTGGGGACACGGGTAGAGGTGCTGGGCTGATGGTTGGTCTTGGTGACCTTAGAACTCTTTCCCAGCCTTAATGATCCCATGGCTCTGTAATTCCCATGATCCATGACTCCCACCACATCCTCCAGCCTTGCCTGGAGCAGTCCAAGCCCTGGCCTGCTCAGTGTGTAACTGGTGCTGTGTTCCCTGCAGGGAGGAGAGCGAGAGCGTGCTGACCCTCAAAGGCCTGACCCCCACAGGTACCCTGCCCCTGGGAGTGCTCTCGGGGGGGAGGCAGACCCTGCAGACCGGTGAGTATCCCTGAGCCCCTGCGCTCCCCCTGCCCCAAACCCCCTGGAGCAGCTCCCACAGGCAGCCTGGAGGGTGCCAGGGGACCCCAGGCAGGGTTCAGGCCCCTGAGGAGGAAGGATTCCCAAGCAGGAGGCAGCAGAGGTGTAGGTGGGGATGTGGAGAGATGCTGAGATGTCCCTGTGTACCCTCGAGGGAGAAAACCCACGGCGCCCTGCCTAAAGCATGTTTAGTGCTTAATTGTTTGTTTCTGCAACAAGTTTTTATCCTTTATTTCCCTTCTAACGCTGCATGGTGCACATCCTCTGCCTCACCTCGCTGTGCTGCTGCTGTGTGACAGCCTCTGTGTGAATGTGACAGTGACATGGCCTCTGTGTGAATGTGACAGTGACACAGCTGCTTGTTTGTTCTTCGTTCAACCAAACCCCTCCCAATCTGCCCCTGTCAAGTCACGAATCCCAAACAAGAGGAAGGTTCAGCCAAAGGAACGAGGTTCCTCCAGGGCTGGATGGTTCACAGAAGTCTCCTCTCAGGTTTTGAGGTAGTTGTGGAGGTTTCTGTCCCAAATTTGCTGCCTCCCTCAGCAGCTGTGGGAGCAGGAAGGATCCCATCCTTCCCACTCTCAGGGCATGGAGGTTGGCTGGTGCTCAGGGAATGAGCTATCCCAGAGGGAATCCTGTAATCCAGTGTTTTAATCCTTCCCTGCCATCAGCCTTTGAAGCCTGGCACCTCCCCAGCTTCCCCCTTCCCATGGGCACCGGGGATTTCCTGCAGCTCTCCCCAGGCTGGGGCTGAGGTTTGCCTGGATTAAATAGTTCACGAGTCAGAAACGTGGAAATATCGCTGCCTGCTCCCAGGGAGGATGCAGCAGCTCTCCCAAGCTCATGGATTTCTCTGCCCACAGAGGAGGATGGATATTTTTTCCCTTTTTTTATAGAAACCGTCACAGCCCCATCACCCCAGTTCTGGGAACAGAGCCTGAGTGGGAAGGTGGCTGCTGCAGCAGCTCTGTCCCTGTGTCCTGACAGCACAGGGTCATGCTGTGACGTTCTCCAGCACCTTCCCCTCTCAGGGGGTTCTCTGAGGGGTACCAGGGATCTCCCCTCCCCTAAAATGAGCTTCTCCCCAGGACAGAACAAACAAGCTGGGCCTTTGCTGCTGCCTTACCCGCCCTGCCCGCCGCCTGCAGGCTCCCCCTGGCACCTCCCGGCTTCTCCTGCCCTCCTCACCCCTCTTTCCCTGTCCTCCCCACTTCTCCCACCCTCCTTTCCCTATCCTGACCCTTTCTTCCACCCCTCTTTCCTTGTCCTGACCCCTTCTCCCTCCCCCTCTTCCCCATCCTCCCACCCTTTCCCGTTCTGCACATCCCTTCTCACTCCCGCTGAATTTATGGGAGCCCCTTCTGCTGGGTGAGGAGGAGAGGGGGCTGCCCCCATTTTGGGGTGCCTGTGCACCCCAAAAAAGGCAAACAGGGCTGCAGTGGGGGAGGCCCTGCCCTCCTGAGCCTCTCCCCAGCCTTTCACAGCAGGGCTTGGCAAAACCAGCCGAATAAAGTCACGGAATCTGGGGCAGAACTGTGCAGCCACAGCTCTCCATCCTTCCTCCGTGGCCTCCCGAGGACCACGTGGCCGCTGTATTGTGTCCAGAGTAAAAAAGCTGCTGTTTTGAGGCTAAAATCCAGGGAATCTGCTCAAGGGAAGGGCCTCCTCCCAGATGTTAAGGCAGGGCCTACCAAACCTTGGACGTTGCTGCAGCAGCTTTAGGAAGGGGGGACATTGCTCAGCTCTGTGGTGCCTTGTTGCTTGGTAACACTTTGAGGAGGTGGAGCTGAAGCCAAACTGGATTTGGAGCCTGATTTTCTGTTAGAGCTCAAGGCACCAGGAGCGGAGCAGCCCAGTACCTGCTGCTTGTCCTTCCCTGGAAAACAGGCTGCCCCTCTCCTTCCCACTGCTCCAAAGCATCCCCTGGGACCCCTTCACTGGAGGGTGAATTCCATAGAACTGATCATCTGAAGGCTTGGTCTGGAGCCACCCAGCTGGGAGCAGATCCACGGCTTAGCCCGAGCTTGTCCCTGTGCAGTGCACACAGCAGGGAGCCCTCACTCTCTGCTCCTCTGTTCTTCCAGCAGATCAATCCAGAGGAAAGGAGACTCCCCCTGAGCCCTTGGGAGTCCTCTTCCCCCCTTCCTCTCCACCTCCTGTCACCTCTTTCTCCCCTCTCGCCACTCGTTTTGGCACCACCGGGGCTGGGGGGCCGCGGGCTCTGCGTCGCAGCCATGATGTCGGATCACTCACTGTCACTCTGTTTTTGTTTTTTTGTTTTTTTTTTTTTATTTTTTCTGTTTTTTTGTTTTGTTTTGTTTTTTTTTTCCCTGTCTTCATTTTTGCATGCCACTGTTCTTCTGTATTGCAGCCACAGTAGAAGCGGTAGAGGCACGGGAAGGTATGGCTAGAACCCGGCGAGAGACTCAAATCATCTCCGTGTGTGCGTGCGCTCATTTTAAAGAGCTTTACCAGCCCTTAACAGAAGCTTTTTACTCTTGCATCACCAGAAGTGGGGGAGGACAAGGCCCTGCTGGGAAGGAAAAAAAAAAAAAATACCCAGGGGTTTGGTTCAAAGCTGTTTCAACTTGAACAGTTTATTCCTTTTTGGAACACTTTTATTTGGAGTTGTCGGAGCGGTTCCTGCTCCGGTGGCTCAAGGTCCGGTCCTGCAATCTGCCAGCACCATCAAAACCCTTAGAAAACAGGATTTTGTGGTGCTGGTGTAATCCCTGCCTTCCCCACAGGTAGGCCAAGGTGGAGAGGCAATTCTCTGCCTGTAGAGTGTAGGAATGAGAGATCCATGAGGATTTTTCCTCGATACCGAGCGGGGTCACGCAGCTCTACAGAAGCTTTACTTACCAAGGGAAGTTGTTTGTAAGCCAGCCAAGTCCTTGTAAAAGATTTGGCATAGCCTCCTTTTCCTTAAATTCTCCGTAGCACAAAGGAGTTTCACATTTGGTCCGTGTCATCAGGGCAAGGGTGACGTGCTCGTCCCCACGGTGATGGAACAGGGACATGAAATTCCTCAGTGGGATTCATCCCTCCCAAATCTGCCCGTGTGTCTCCTGGTCATGCAAGAATTTTGCCTTTGTGATCCAAGGACTAGCTGTTCCCTCTCCTGGTGTTGCAGTGTGTGGTTTGTGTCGGAGTTCAGAGCCTTGTGGTGGTGTCTTTGTTCTGTCGTTCTGGGTTTTGCCTTTTCTTTTTAATTTTTATTTTCTTTTTTAATTGTTATTTTTTAGTGTGGTGTTTTTCAGCTTTGAAATTTTCCTGAAATTTCACTCTCTGGGGACAGCAAGCACTTGTCTGGTTTATCAAATTCCTCCTATTCTATTAAAAGAGGGGGAGGTTTGGGATATTGGGAGCAAATTCTTCCCTGTGAGGGTGGCAGGATGGAATTCCCAGAAAAGCTGATCCCTGCAAGTGTCTGAGGTTGGGGAGGTTGAACCTGGGATAGTGGCAGGGCGTAGAACTGAATGATTTTAATTTCCCAACTGAAACCATTCCATGGTTCCATGAAAAGCACTTAGGGAGCAGAGCAAATCCTAAACCTCTCCTCTCAGGAAGCAGAGCAAATCCTAAACCCCTCCTAACCCTCCTCTTAGGGAGCAGAGAAAACCCTAAACCCCTCCTAACCCTCCTCTTAGGGAGCAGAGCAAATCCTAGACCCCTTCTCTTAGGGAGCAGAGAAAACCCTAAACCTCTCCTCTTAGGGAGCAGAGCAAATCCTAAACCTCTCCTCTTAGGGAGCAGAGCAAATCCTAAACCCTTTCTCTTAGGGAGCAGAGCAAATCCTAAACCCCTTCTCTTAGGGAGTAGAGCAAATCCTAAACCCCTTCTCTTAGGGAGTAGAGCAAATGCTAAACCCTTTCTCTTAGGAAGTAGAGCACATCCTAAACCCCTCCTCATTGGGCGAAGAGCAAACCCTAAACTTCACCACCAGCAGCTCCCAACCCCAAAATTCCAAAAGAATTCCCAAACCCAGACCAGTGCTTTCCTGTCCCCACCACTTTGTCCCCGTCGGTGTCTGCCGTGTGCTGGAGGGCTCCAACGGGAGGGGAAAAAAAAAAAAAAAAAAAAAACACAACAACCAAAAAAAAAAACCCAAAAACCAATCCCAGGCTGCTGCTGACAAATCCTTCCGTGTGCTCCTTTACCTTTGCAGCCATCCGTGGGTTCTCCCCGCAGCACAAAATCCGCAGCTTCGAGGAGGCTCGGGGGCTGGACCGCATCAACGAGCGGATGCCCCCGCGCAAGGATTCGCTGCACTCGGACGGCCCCGTGAACTTGGTAACCTCGAACTCTGCGGACAAGAACGGCACGGGCAAGAAAGGCCAGTAACGCCCCCAGCAGCCGGAGCTGCGCCACCACAGGATCCAAAACTTCATGGATTTTATTTATTTATTATCGGGGTGGGGTTGGGGGGCAGGGGGAGAAACCAACTTTTGGCTGGAGGCGCGNGAAGCGACCATTTTGTAATTGTTGTTTTTTTTTTTTCTTTGGGGGAGGGTTTGTTTGTTTTGTTGGGTTTTTTTTTTAATTTATGTTCGATATATATATATAAAAAATGTCCTTT
>VWYI01029326.1:119400-138665 GCA_013399455.1 Anthoscopus minutus
CGGCACCCGCCACCCTCCCGCAGCCGCCCTGTCCCCTCGTTTGTCACCGCTGCCACCGGCACGGGCCGCGCTGCCCACGCCGCTCGCTGGGCTCGGGGGCACGCCCGGCAAAGCCGTGCCCCCGATGCGAAGCACGGCGAGGAGGAGGAGGAGGAGGAGGAGGAGGAGGGGGGGGGTGTTAATAACGTGCTAATTAGCACCGCCAATTATCTCCGGCAGCGAGCAGCGCTTGCCGGCGCGGGAGCCCGTGGGTCAGCGCAGGCAGATGGCAGCGCCGTGGCTGCTCGGGCGCGGGCTCCGGCGGGGAGAGGGGGGCTCCCAGCCCTGCCTGGGAGACCCCCGGTGCTGCCCGCGGGACCCCCGGGTACTGCAGGGACTTTCAGCCCTGTCTGCCAAAGCTCGGCGCTGCCTGTGGGACCCCCGGGACCCTCAGCCCTGCCTGGGGCACTCCAGGTGCTGCAGGACCCCCCGGTGCTGCCTGTGAGGACCCCGAAACTGCAGAAGCTCTGGGTACCTCAGAACCCTTTGCAATGTAGGACCCCCGGGTGCCAAGAGATCCCCCAGAGCTGCTTTTGGGACCCCTGGCACTGCTGTGCCAGCTGTGGGATCCTGTCCTGGACGTGGCCCCCCGTCCATCAGGGAGGGATTGGGGGGCGCTGCCCCTCAGGGTGGGCAATGCCAGCGTTGTCCCCATTTCCCAGAGGGGCCTCAGCATCTCCAGCAGCACCGGTGCAGAGACAGACACGGTCTCCATGGAGACCAGTTCCCCTAATCCTGCTCAAAACGATGCCGATTTTGGGCAGGCCCGAGGGGGGATTTTGGGGCCCCACATTCCAGTGCTGGCTGCCTGAACCCCCCCTCCCAGGCCTGTCCATGCCGGGGCTCCGGGGGCTGCCGGGGCCGGGGCTCCCCACGCAGCGGCAGCGGCTGAGTCACAGCAATGCTCATTTACACAGTGACTAATGACCCCCACACAGGGCTGAGCTGGCAGGGACCCCCAAAATCCCTGCACGCCCCCCACAGAGCCACGGCTGGGTCACCCCAAACATCCCCTGAAACCCCCTGCAAGCGAGAGGTGCCAAAACCACCTGAAATCCCTCGGCAGCGCCGTGGTGAGCAGGGATCCGGGCGGCAGGGATGCCAAGGGGGGTGCCAGGGCTCTGGAGCAGCCCCCCCATGTCCCTTGTCCCCAGCCTGGAGTCTGCCGGGCTCTGCTCTGTCACATATGGCCAATGGCGCTGCCAATTCCAGCACGGAAAAAAGCAGTGCCTTGAAATCAATCTTGTCGGGGTGGTGGGGCTGAGGGCAGATGCTTGCACCCAGGATTGTCCCCAGGGTTGTCCCCCCAAGATTTGGGGACATTTGGCCCTCCAGGATTGCTCTCAGGACTATTCCCCAGGATTTAGGGACAATTTCCTGCCAGGATTGCCTCTGGAATTGCCCCCACACCAAGGTCCAGAAATCCCTGAGGATTCCTCCATGCCCAGGATTGCACCCTAGGATCTTCCTCAGGACTGTCCCCAGGATTGTCCCTAGGATTATTCACAGGGTTGTCCCCAGGATTGTTCCCCAGGATTGTTCCCCGGACTGTCCCCAGGATTGTCCCCCAGGATTGTCCCCCAGGATTGTTCCCAGGATTGTTCCCCAAGACTGTCCCCAGGACTGTCCCCAGGACTGTCCCCAGGATTGTCCCCCAGCATCCACACTGGATTGATGGGGCAGAGCCGAGCAAACTCCTTGGTGCTGCTCCCCCTCTGCCCACATCACACAGCCACTGGTCCCTTCCTGAGGGACACCCCATGTCCCCAGGGCATGGAGGGTGTCCTTGGGGACACCCCATGTCCCCAGGGTCTGGAGGGTGTCCTTGGGGACACCCCATGTCCCCAGGGCCTGGAGGGTGTCCCTGGGGATGCTCCTCTCCCCCAGCAGGCCCCAGAGCAGAACCAGCTGGCACCATCTGGGTGCTGCCGTGCCTCACCAGCCGAGCCTCCTGAGCTTCATCAACAAAATCCCCCTGGCATCCATCCCCGCATTGAAAAAGGAGAGCAAACCCTCCCAGGGAGGGGATGCACCCCAAACTGGTGACAGTGACAGCGGGGCACCCCTCGCTCTGCTCGCCCTGCCCTACCTGCTCCTGCCAGCCCAGTACTTTTCCAGCTATGGATACCATATGCTCTGTCCCCATCCCATCAAATCCCAGCTCCAACTCGCCTTTGAGCCCGAGCCAATGGCCCCGAGTCCACCTGTCTTGAACTAATTCTGTTTGGGGACGCCGTGTTCCGTGGATTTTCTATAGATCCCGGCCACAACGGCCCAGCCCCTTGTTTGGGGCTGCCCTACCCAAAACAAACCCAAGGGGCAATGCCAGGGCTGGGCTCCCCCAGCCCACAGCACCATCCCTGCCCACCAGCCCCATCTTCCCCCCCCCCTATTCCATTACAATCCAAAGGAATCTCTCATGTTTTCTAGCTGGAAAATAAAGCACAAAGCGGGAAGGAAGTGCTGTTCACGCCTCACACCAGCGACAGCTCCAAAATCTCCCCCTTTCATCTCCATGTGGCCACTTCAAAGCCCCCAGCCAGTGAAATATTTGCCTCCCTTGGCTTGGCCCTGGCCCGTGGGTGGAGAGAAGAATTTGGTGTTGAATGTTACAGCCCTGCGAGCTCGGGACATGTCCCGGCGTCAGGAGACACCCGGCCCCGGGAGCGCAGCCAGGCTGTGCCATGGGAACTCGCCCGCCCAGGGAGGAGGCTTGGGAGGGTCTCTTTGGGTCAGAGCCATGGAGGTGCTTGGGAGCAGGGTCCTTCCCCTTCCCCGAGAGGCAGCTGGTCCCTTCCCAGCTCGTTGTGGTGCTGGATGGGGTCACTGTCACACAATTTGTCTGGCATTCACTCCCGGCTTCCTCCAGGGCCAAAAAAATAAGGAAAATGACGTGGTTTTGCCTTTGGATGGTGGGTTTGACCCAGGGAGAAACAACCCCAAAGTCACAGGGGCCAGCTGAGCCCAGTCCCACCACATCCAGATCTTTCCTTGTGGGATGCCCCTCCAGCCTCATCCCACTCCTAAAGAGATTCCTGCAGAAAAGGCTGAAAATAGAAATTCCATCGAGGAATACAACTCCCCCCTCGGCTGCTCCATCAGCTCAGGGAGGCACAGAGGGAGGGAAAGCTGGGCACTATTCCCATGCCAGCTCTCACCTGGGATAGGGATGCTCCCAGCTGCCCTTCCAAGCCAGGTGCCTGCAGGTGAGCAGCTGCTGAGCTGACTCAGGGCTCGGGCTGCTATTCCTGGCTCACCACTGACTCATTACCTTGGGCAAATCACATCCCTTTCCCATTTTATTTCAGCCACTTGAGTGGGAAAAGGCTCTGCAGAGCTCCCAAGCCAGGAGGGCACACACAGCCTGAGCCCACCTGGGCACAAACATCCCAAGCTCTCCTCCCAGCATCCCTCCCTGGGGCTGGAAGGATGCAGCCAGTGCCAGGAAAGAAGAGGGATGCAGCTCCCATGGAGGCTGGCAGGGAGGGAGGGATGTGAGGAGCTGCATCCATCTGGGACCAGCTTTAGTCCAGCCTACGGGAGATGCATCAGCTTTGTTGTGACGCTGCCTTTTTGGGTGTTAAAAACGGGATTTCCCTCAGTTTTCCCAACAAATTCCTCACCTGAAGAGAGAGGTGGGGCAGATAGACGGGAAAAAAAGCAGAGGATTCCCGAGGAAGAAGAGGGATATGGATGGAGAGTCTCACAAACAGCCCCAGCAGAGCCACCCTGCTGCTCCCCGCTCGCATCTCCGGGTGCTCCGAGCACACCTATCCCAACGTCCTCCTCGCCCCAAATTCCTTGGGAATCGGGACACAAACGGAGTGAGGAGAAGCCAGAGAGGCAAAGCTGCTGTCTGAGGGAACTCCTGGATCACAAACCCCCGGAGAGGGCAGAGAACATTCAGGTTTCAAAGTCTCACCCATGGAGGGGGTCCGCAGGGGGAAAGGGCCAGCGAGACTCTGCGGTGGCTCTGGGAATTCTGGTTATTCCGGGCTGGAACAGGGAGCCCCGCGCCCGATTGCTAAGGGAACAGCAGGAACAGCATCCCCAGCACCCACCCTGCGGCGCAGGGAGCATCGGCACCATCTGGTAGGTGAATCAGCCTGCAGACAACTCGCTGGCAGCTCCGCAGAGAGGCCCCCCCAAGTCGGAGGTGAGATGGAACACGTGCTCCCGGCACCTCCCGGCAGCCCCCCCGCCGCACACCTGGGTCCCTGCGGCGGCTCCCGGCCCCAAAATGCCGCAGGAAAACGCCCACTGCGCGGGAAGTGCCCGGTCCCGCCCTCCTCCCGGCGCGGGATCGCCCCGGGAGCCGCGGCACCGGGTGCTGGAGGTTCTCGAAGCTTGGTGAGATCCCAACCCTGCCCCACTGCAGCCTAAGGGAAAGGGCAAAGGGAGAAGGGAGGAGGAGGAGCGGCAGCACGTTCCCCAAGGAAGCTGGAGGATGGAAATGAAAGCTGTTGGTTATTCAGGGCACCTCTTCCTGCAATTCTTTGGGGTGGAGATGTCCCAGGAGCCTCTTCTCCACTCACCAGACCCTTCAGATGAACCCAAACAACTCAAACCTAATCAAGCCCTGAGCTCAGGACTCTAAATTCAAGGAGATGGCACTCCCAGGTGGATAAAGCCATGGAATTCCAGTGGATAAAGTACAGGCAGGGCTGGAACTGTGGGACAGGCCATGACACAGGTGCCAGGAAGGGACCACGTCTCACCTGTGCCCGGACCAGCGACTCAAAGCTGGGTTTGAAGTAATCGATGCGGCTGCTGTAGAATTTGGGCATCTCCTCCAGGAGCTGCTTGTTCTTGGCTTCAAAGTCCTCCTTGACCGGGCGCAGCTCCTCCCGGGCCTGCACAGGGACACGGGGTCACATTCCTGGGACAAGGATCCTCCCAGCCACCAAGGACAATGGAGTGCTTTGCTTGGCTGTGGGGACAAGCAGTGACCAGTCTGGCAGGACCCATGGGATGACCCAATGGCACCTGGTGGGACCCATGGATCACCTACTGGAACCTGGTGGGACTCGTGGGATCACCCAGTGGAACATTGTGAGACCCATGGATCACCCAGGATTCAAGTGACCATCCAGTGGGACCTGGTGAGATCCAAGTGACCAGTTAATTGATCCTGGTGGGGTGGGACTCATGGGATCACCCAATGGAACCTTGTGAGATCCATGGGATCACCCAGTGGAACCTGGCAGGACCCATGGATCACCCAGTGGAACTTGGTGGGACCCATGGGATCACCCAGTGGAACCTGGCAGGACCCATGGATCACCCAGTGGAACTTGGTGGGACCCATGGGATCACCCAGTGGAACCTGGTGGGACCCAAGTGATCAGTTAATTGATCCTGGTGGGACCGTCCAGTGGATCTTGGTGGGATCTAAGTGACCATCCAGTGGGACCTGGTGGGACTCAAGTGACCATCCAGTGGGACCTGGTGGGTCCAAGTGCCCATCCAGTGGGACCCGGTGGGATCCAAATGACCATCCAATGGAACCTGGTGGGATTTAAGTACCCATCCAATGGATCCTGGTGGGTCCAAGTGCCCATCCAGTGGATCCTGGTGGGTCCAAGTGCCCATCCAGTGGATCCTGGTGGGTCCAAGTGCCCATCCAGTGGATCCTGGTGGGTCCAAATGACCATCCAATGGATCCTGGTGGGTCCAAGTGCCCATCCAATGGATCCTGGTGGGTCCAAGTGCCCATCCAATGGATCCTGGTGGGTCCAAGTGCCCATCCAATGGACCCTTGTAGGACCCATGCTCTGACCCTGGAAAGCCACAGGACACCCAGAGAGGTTGTGTATTTTTTCCTCCAGGAAAACACGGACAAAACCCAGTCCCAGAGCCCAGTGAGGCTCATCTCATCTCATCCATGTCCCCTCACCCTGCAATTCCCAGGAGCATCGCTCCAGGATCCTGCCCCCACCATCACCGTGACCTTCAGCTCAGTGCATCCAACTGGCTCCTTTAAACAGAGCGTGGGGAGCACGGGAAATGTCTCTGGGATGGTGTGGAAAAGGGCAGGAGGGGGTGGGCTGTGAAATATTAGAGCGGTTCAAGTCTGCCACTTAATCCCGGTGCCATTCCGACGGGAGGGGGGTGTGGGAGAGCCCGGCCCGGGCGCAGCACCGGCCCTGGGGACAGGGACAGAGTGCCAGGGGCATGGCATGGACTGGGCTCCAGGCTGGAAAAGCCTGGAATTATCCCAGCCGAGGAGCAAATTCATCATTTGCCATGAAATCGGGAGCGTTGAAACTCCCCGGGATGGAGCTCACGGGTGGAAAAATCTCAGGATGGGGTTCATGGGGAAAACTCCCAGGATGGAGTTCATAAGGAGAAAAATCCCAAGATGGAGCTCATAGGGGGAACTCCAGGGATGGAACTCACAAGGAAAACTCCCAGGGGGCAGAAGAGCAGAAAACCTGGAGCAAACAATGGATGTAAATTTGCAGCTCAATAATTAAAAATAGCTGGATGAGATGAGGCCTTTTCCCATCAAACCCAGACCCCCTGGATAGGAACCCTGGAACCCTCAGGTTCATCATTGTTCAAGGCTCCCTCCCACAGTGTTTAAACTCAGTGTTTGGTTAAGATTTTCTCTTGGGGAGGGGGGGGGAATTAGATCAAAAGTTCATTAAGGGGAAAAAAATAAATGAAATAACTAAACCCTGCTTAATCACCAGGACAAAAGAATTCCCATTTTTCCAGCCCCAGCTTTAGTCGCTGAGGCTGAGCAAAATAAGCTGCTTACTGTTAAACCAGAGGTGTCTTTTGTTCAGGCTGTTCTTTAACACAAAACTTCATTTTCTAGGGGGGGAGTTCATCAGAAAAACACATTTTCTTTGACTCTGAGAATCAATTGTTCCTGGGAGGATCAAGCCACGTGCTGCCGGAGCGACAGATTTTGGTGGAAAAATGCTGGGGAAGATTTGATTAAAAAAAAATAAAATAAAAAATAAAATAAAAAAAAAAACAAAACCAACAAACTCATCACGATTTCGCTGAAATTCGGGAGAGAGCAAAAAGAATCTGGCAAAACTTCCTGTTAACCAATTACTGCAATTTTCCAAGACGAATTTTTTGGGAACAGGTGGCAAACATAAAGCTGGGAAATGCTCTGATCTGTTCCCTTCCCCATCCAGCTGCTCGCTCAGACGCCGAGGTCGGGGGGAACCCCCCCTGTGCCTCGACCTCAGCGCTGGCTCCGAGCTCCCCCAGAGCTCCTGGGGCTCTGATTCCATTTTCTCTTGGAAAATATTCCATTTTCTCTTGGAAAAGCAGCTCCTTCCCTTCACTGAGCGCTCAAACCCAGCGCTGTGCTGTCAAAAATGTGATTTTTACAGGGATAAAAGACATCCTCCCAAAATGTTCTATTCATGGCATGGATGCCAGATAGGAGGGAAAAGCTTTTCCTGAGTTTTCCCAGGAATGCTGTTGGGATTGTGGCTCTGGGGACATCTCAATACCTGGTGCAGCTTGGCCAGGACAGGACCAGTTCTTTCTTTTTCCTCATATTTTTCCACCTTGGATTGAAGGCGTTTGTAGTCCTGGAGCGTCTGCTCCCGACGCTTCACGGCCATGTTCAGGCTTGGGAAGACACTGCTGAACCTGGAAAAAAAAGGTTTGGGATGAGATATTTTGGGTGGATGAAGCATCCAAGGAAATTGTGGAGCACCCTGGTCCTGCAGAAAGTTCCCTGCTGTGACACTGGGTGAGATTTTGCCCAGCCAAACCGGTCCAGAATTCTGAATATTCTTAATTCATGTGGGGTTTCCCCAGTTCTTGCTTGGAAATGGAAAGAAGAGGTAGAGAAGTTGAAATAAAAGTCTAGGAAAAATAAATAATGAGTGCAAAATTAGTATTAATTGAAGCATTATTTTTTTTGCACGCTGGTTTTTTTCATTTTTTGGTATTATTTTTTGCTTTTCTTCATTAGTTTTTTGTGCTTTTTTAAATGAATTTTTTTGCTCTTTTTGCTTAAATCTTTGCACTTGTTTCGGTTAATTTTTTTTGCACTTTTTTGGTTTTTTTTTTTTTTTTTTTGCTTTTTCTCATTAATTTTTTGTCTTTTTTGGACGAATTTTTGCTCTTTTTGAGTCGCAAACCCAGCTGAAGAGGAGCCATGAACCCTCCCCAGAAGGATTCACAGCATCCAACAATTTATCCAGGCGACAGGAAAGATTCCTATTATTAAAATGTGTTACAAATTGAGGAAACATGAACATCTGATGGAGAATATTTTTGAATGTGACAGAAAAGGGAAAAGCAGGAACTGGAATGTTGTTCCTGTCTCTTAATTCCAGGAAATCAAATTATCCCAGGGGATACCAGGGCTGTGGGCTGGGATCAAACAGGTGATGCTCCCTCTGGAGATAATAATTTAATATTCATAAATTCTAGGGTGATTTTGGAGGGTTGAGGCCAGGGGATTGGTGGTAAAAAATTTCTCTGAGCAGCAGTCATGGATTTTTACTTCCATGAGGGAACAAACAGCTTTCTCACCTCTTCAAATGGAAAAAAATTATAAATATCAATCAAGCTGGGGGGGCCATTAGCAAAAAGAAAAGACACAAATATCACTTGACGAGTGTCATTTGCTTGGGATGTGACCTAAATCCACGGATCATGTGGAACCACGGGTGTTCCCATCCACTCCAGCCCTATTAAAATCCCATTTTCCGCTCGCTCTGGAGGGTGCTGATGGGCTGAACCGGTGGGTGCTGAGCAAAACTTCCATCCCTGAGCCTCAGTTTGCAGAAGGAAAACACCAGGAGCCAGGGAGAAGTGGGAATATTTGTATCCAAACTTTTGTCTGGAGCATCCCTGGGTGAGAGGCTGATTTGGGGATGTGATCCTTCAGTCCTGCCTGGTCCTGCACATCCCCCAAGGCTGGCACAGAACAAATCCATATCAATATAATTATAAATATAAATATAAATATAAATCCCATGTTATTCTCCCTCTGTTGCAACAGATTGGGGATGAGGAACAACCTGGAAAAGTCATCAGGGAGCTGCTCCAGCTGCCTGGAGTGGCTCAGATGCTCTGCCCTGACATTGCTTTTTATGGGCACCGTCCCACACGATCCCATTATATTTAAATGGGAGCCATGTCCTGGATGCAGCAGGCTCGCCAGCTCCTGGGCTGCTAAAATCTCTCCTACCTCTTTGTAAAGCCCAAAAATCCACCAGGAGAAGGGTTAGGGAAAAAGGGATGGAAGGAAGAGGTGGGAAAGGGTGGCCAGGTTGAGAGGGTTTATGGGATAATGGTTTGGGTTCATGGAATCAGGGAATGGTTTGGGTTGGAAAGGACCTTCAGGACTCTCCAGCTGGGGTAGGGACACTTTCCACAGGCCCAGGAGGCTCCAAGCCCAGCCCAGCCTGGCCTGGAGCACTCCCAGGGATGTTTTTATGCCAGGTCTCCTCACTATGGGATGCCTTTTCCCAGCGTGGCACACACACTGTGCCAGCAGCTCGAGGTCGCAGCTCCTGCAGGAATATTTCCCAATTATTAACGATGGGAAGGAGGATCCCATCAGCCCAGAGGCTTTCCTGGCTTATTTTATATTCTGTCCCTGTTGGAGGAGGTTTGGGAAGGACACAAAACCTCACCCTTAAAGCAGGAGATAAAGATCATGGGGATGAGCTGAGCTGCTCCTCCACAGTGGGAATCCAGGCATGGGAATGCCAGAAGAGATTCCAGGCTGGAGGCTGGGAAATCCTCCCTTCCCTGCTGTGCACCAAGCCATGAGCAAGGCCACCACATCCAGCAAATCTTGGAAAACCCTTCCTGAGACATCCCCAAACCACTGAGCCTCGTGCTGGCACCCAAACCCAGCTGTTAGTGGTGTTTTCCTGGCCTTTCCCTGGCACTTCCCGGTGCTCCTGCCTGAACAGAGCCAAGAGACTCCAGCGAAGTCACAGGCAGCCACTTCCACCCCCAATCCTGCTCCACAGGCAAGAGCCAACCCTTTCCCCTGGAAAAAGCAGCGAGGGAGGGCGTACAGGACCATCAGCCATGCGGTTTCCATTTACTTTGAAGTTAAATCTGGGTTTTAAAAAGGGAGAAAAAAAAAAAAAAAGGACTCGATTTTGATTTTTTTCCCCCCCCCCTCCATTTTTTATTCCTGGTATCGACTCGGTGCAATTTCGCAGACTGTAATGGAAGGACACTGTGCTCTAGCAGAGCTTTAAAAAATATCTACAGGGCTGGATCTGAAGAGGCTGGAGCTGTGTAGGCACAGCAGCTCCTGTCTCACAAGGACTTTTAATGCATAGATTATACGCTGCATTTCCGAGAGCAGGGGAGGCCCAGCTCCGAGCGTCCTGAGTTCCAGCCACTGGGAATCATGGAATTCCACCATGGTTCGGGTAGGAAAGGACCTTAAATCACCCCATTTCACACCCTGCCATGGGCAGGACACCTTCAGGGTGCTCCAAGTCCCATCCGAGCTGGCCTTGGGCACTTCCAGGGATGAGGAATTGTTTTCCAGCTTCTCTGGGTGCCCTGTGCTACCCCCATCCTCACAGGGAAGAATTCTTTTCCCAACATCTCGTCTAAATCTCCCCTTTTTCAGTTCAAAACCAACCCTATTGCTATTGGAGGTTTCCTCAGTGTGGCTGTCTTCCACCAGCAAAGGGCTGGGTCACTTGTGGCTTCTCTGGACATCACCAATGCCCCAAGGAGCTCTCCCTGTGCCCACCGAGCTCTCCCTGTGCCCACCGAGCTCTCCCTGTGCCCACTGAGCTCTCCCTGTGCCCACCGAGCTCTCCCTGTGCCCACCGAGCTCTCCCTGTGCCCACCGAGCTCTCCCTGTGCCCACTGAGCTCTCTCTATTCCAGCCACGTTCTCCCTGTGCCCAAGGAGCTCTCCCTGTGCTCACTGAGCTCTCCTTGGGCCAGCCAAGCTCTTCCCATGACCACTGAGCTCTCCCTGTGCCAGCTGAGCTCTCCCTGTGCCCACTGAGCTCTTCCCACACCAGCCACACTCTCCCTGGTTAAATTTCCACGCAGGATCAGCTCAGCTCAAACAGGGAAGGACCTTCCTTGGACTGCTCCAGATTGAGGCAAAGCTGCCTCTGGCTCCTGAAGGAATCCAGGAATCCTGAATTCCCCACCAATGCAGCAACTCTGAATTCCCCTGGGATTCAGGGAGAAGGGGTTTCAAGTCCTTCCCAGGCTTTTCTCCCTGTGGGGACAGAAACACGATCCCAAGGCGAGTGCCAGGGGTGCCAAACACCCGTGCAGGGGGAGAGGGAGAGCCGGGCTCCCGCTGGGGCCAAGTTATTCCGAGGAATTCCTGACTCCACACGTGGCCCCAGTGTCTCCACAACCATCTCATGCACGTTATTGCAAAAGCTCCTGGTGCACAGCCTGGCACAAAGGCTCTGCAGAGCCTCTGCCATCCACAGGCACAGCCAAGCCCTCCAAGAACAGCCCTGCAAGGATCAGAAGAGTTTTCCAAAGCCTTTGGCGAAGCACCACCAACCCCTCCTGGCAGCAAAGGGACTGGGATCAACTGGGAGGGGAGCAGCAGCCAAAAAGCCCTTTGGAAATGGATTCTGAACAGCTCCACAAAGAACTTCAGGGAAGCAGGGACATGGGGAAAGAGCAGGGAAGTCTCACAAGCAAATCTGGGATGTTTCACTCATCCATTCCATGCACCTGGAGCAAAGGAACAATTCCTGTCCCTGTGAGATGCACAGAGGAAAACTCTGGAGCAGATGTGGGATTTATAACAAATCATGGAATCAGCAAGGTTGGAAAAGAGCCTTAAAACCAAGTCCAAAACCCAGCACCACTAAACCACAAAGTGCCACATCCATACATTTTTTCAGAACTTCCAAGGATGGTGACTCCTGGGCAGACTGTGCCAACTCTTACCACAAAATATCAAATATTACCAATAATCCCAACACCATCCTCCTGCATAGGGAATGAGGGGGATCTAACAGCCAAAACCACTCCCAAATCCCTCCACCACCCTCTGTAACCCAAGACTTTTTTTTTTTTAAGGCAAACCCAAGAAAATCAAAGCCGACTTGAAAGAAAATGTGGTGGGGATGGTGGCAAAGTGAAGGTAAAACAGCACACGAGGTATTAGAGGCCCTGCCATGAAAGCAGCTTGAGGAATAAGCTGCTGTTGTTCCCTGTCACTTTTTAGGGAAGGCTGCTGAGAGGGGATTACAGCCCAGGCAGCTTAAGAGGAGCAGGTGAGGGGAGATACGCAGGGATAACGAAGAGAAAATACAAATTACTCGTGGCTGTGGGGGCAGAGGGGGAACCTGTCGGTGAACTCCTCACAGGATGACAGGTTATCCTTGGAAAAACATCTAAATCACCCCATTCCCTGCATTCCAAATCATGTTCCCACCTTGTCTCCACGCCAGCCTCCCTTCAGCTCCCTGTAATTAAAGGATGGGGTTGGAGAGATGCTGCCACGGGAGATAAAAGTGCCCCAGGATTCCCAGTGCTGCCAGATCCGTCTGTTACTCGACCCAGCTGACAAATCTGGAGCTTGGAAATTGGAAATTCCTTCCCATCTCTCTGCTGGGAAGCCCTAGGGATGGTGGGGATGCTCGAGGAGTGGGAATATTCTGTCACCTCTCTGCCTTCTCACCCTCTCCATCCCAAATCCTCATCCCACTGCTTCCTCCAGCCCCCATTTCTAGTTGGAAAGGGGTGCTGGAGCTTTGGCACAGAGAAAAAAAAATAATAAAACCTTTAATTCTCCTTGTTTTCAAGCATCTCAAACACCCTCATTGGCAGCCTGGGAGCTGGACCTGGCTGGCACACACGTGGCTCTTCCCTGGGGCATTATTTCTGGGATGATATCTTGGATAAGAAACCAAAGGGAAGTGGACAAGATCTACAGCTGGTGATGGACAGGTTAAAAAAAAAAGGAACAACAGAACTGGGAAGCATCAGAAGCCAAAGAAAGTGACGGTGGATGAGGTGAGGGGAGGTTTGGAGAGGCACCAGGATGGCTCAGGAGAGGCTGGAGCATGGAGAGGGATTCCTGCCATTCCTCAGCTCGTGCCCACACATCCGTGGGGGCCCGTCCACCCACCAGGAAGGGGCAAATTAAACCCAGCCCTTCCTCCTGGAGGGAAAAGGAGCAGGAATGGAGAGGCTGGGACGAGGAAGTGGCGCGTGGGGGATTAGGCTGCCATGTGGCTGCTCCAAATCCTCATTAGGGGCTCGTTAAGGACATGAAAGCTGCTTGTCCTGCTTCCGGTCCCCCTGGAGCTGCTCCTGGCCAGCTCTGGCTGCCTTTTCCTGGCAGCTGGAGGGTCCTTGGGGATGGTGGGGTGGTGGGAGGGAGGTGGAGAGAGGGACCCCCCTCCCGGTTGTGTCGCCAGGAGATGTTGGCGACACGCAGCTCTGATGGAATTTATCTGCTCTGAGCAGCTCCTGGATTGCACCTCTGGGATGTCCCACAGGTCTGACACCCACCCCTGAGTGGTGGCACCTCGGTGGCAGCACCCTCTGTGTCACCCCTGCCAAAGCCAGGGTGACCAGGACATCCCCGTAGCAAATTTTCCAATTTTGGGAGCAGGACAATGCCACAAATCCCAGGGATGGTGCCAGGCCAGGGTGGCCAGGACACTCCCACGGCCAAACCTCTCTGGTTTTGGGAACAGAAACCTGCTCCAAATCAAAGGGCTGGGACCATGACAGGGTGACCAGAACATTCCCATGGCCAAAACCTCTCCAATTTTTGGAGAAGGACAATGCTCCAGTGAGGTGATCCTGTGCCAGGGTGACCAGGACATCCCCATGGCCAAAACCTCTCCAATTTTTGGAAGAGGACAATGCTCCAGTGAGGTGATCCCATGCCAGGGTGACCATGACATTCCCATGGCCAAAACCTCTCCAATTTTTGGAAAAGGACAATGCTCCAGTGAGGTGATCCCGTGCCAGGGTGACCATGACATTCCCATGGCCAAAACCTCTCCAATTTTGGCAACGAGAACATGCTCCAAGGGAATGACACCAATTCAAGGTGACCATGACATCCCCATGGCCAAAACCTCTCTGGATTTGTGAGCAGGACAATGCTCCAAGGGAATGGCACCAAGCTAAGGTGACCAAGGCCACATCCTTGCCCTGAGAGGGTCAGACAGAGTCAGTTAAATTGAGACCTGTGGCCCTGGAAATCGGCTCCCAACGTGAAAGGCCCTAAATCCCATGGATTTCCAAACCACCTGGCTCGTTTAAGCCGCTTCCTTCCTTAAATACAGACACGCAATATGGAACATTAAGATTCCATCCCCAAATCCCTGACCCTGCCTTGACTGGGAAGAACTGGGAGAGCCAAGTCCAAACCAGCTGGTTTGGTCTCCTTTTGCCCCAAATCGCTGCTCTGGTGTGAGATTCCACAGGCAGCTCCCGAAGAGGAGCCCATCCCTCCTGCCCAGCTCCTCGCCCAACCCATCCCCTGAAAAATGCAGCATTCCCACTGGAACTCTGCTCATTCCCTGACAAGGAATGAGTCACTCCCAGCCAAAGGGTTCTTGGGGCTCAAAAAACCAAATTGTGAATAACCCAACGAGCCCAGAAGCAGGATTGAAACAATACAAAGCCTCCACGCCCCCACCACTAAATCTACTACTGCTTTTTTTCAACATGGTTTAACAAATTCCCCAATATTTGCCTGGAAACTCCAATCCCTGGACAACTGAATGGAGATTTTACTGCCCATGTGCCTCTGATTACAATATATTACCACTAAGGATAATTGTCTGGATTATACTTATCTGTTTCTTTGGCTAATAAACTATAAAAGACCACCAGTGAAGATGTAATAAAGTGCAGCTGTTGGAGCAAAAAAAAAAATACATTTAAAAAGCCTTTTTTTTTTTTCTAGGTCAGAGCAAAGTTGGGAGAGGCTTGGGAGAGCTGCCTCAGCAAGGGGAAGGAAAACCTAACTGGAAATAAGAAGGGCTCCTCAAGGCAGCTTTCATTAATCTGGAACTTTTCTGCCAGAACTGGCACTGGGGTTTATCTGCCAGCAGGACAAGGAGAAGGAGGTGCAAGCTCTGCATTTCTCTCCTGCATCTCATTAGCCTCAAAATGGACCCTTGGGCTCCTCAGAAATGTTCCTGGCCAGGGATGCACCTACAAAGGGAAGGAGGAGGGAAGGGAAGGAGCAGTTTTGTTCTCGGAGCAGGGATGAAGCTTCCCCAGCATGGAACATAAGCTGGTTAAAGGCACACAGGGTGAAGCTTTGCAGGTGCCAAAGGGCAGGAAAAGGGGAAAAAAAACCCCTCTCAGCTTCCAGGCCAATGGAAATTCAGGAAGTTGGAGAGAATTGCTGAGGCTGGAAAGCAGCCAGGAGGTCAGAGTAAACACCCTGGTGTTGAACTGAGGACTGAGCAGATAATGGAGTGGGTTGGGTGGGAAGGGATCTGAGGGATCATCCAGATCCACCCCTTTCCACTGTCCCGGGTTTCTCCAAACTCACTTGGACACTTCCAGAAATGGGGCATCCTCAGGGAAATCCATTCCAGCCCCTCCCCACCCTCCCAGCCAGGAATTCCTTCCCCAAATCCCATCCATCCCTGCCCTCTGGCACTGGCAGCCATTCCCTGTGTCCTGTCCCTCCATCCTTTATCCCAAGTCTCTCCCCAGCTCTCCTGGAGCCCCTTTAGGACTCTTTGAGTTCTCCCTGGGGCCTCTTCCTCTCTCACTCCCCACTCTCCCACAACTGGAGAGGTTTTGGCCATGGGAATGTCCTGGTCACCCTGGCCTGGCACCATCCCTTTGATATGGAGCAGGTTCTTGTTCCCAAAAGTGGAGAGGTTTTGGCCATGGCTCCATGGAAATGGTTTTATTATCCTGAATTCACCATGCTAGGATTTCAAACCCAAGGCAGGTTTGCAGGGAAAGGGATTGTCTTTCATTTCACCAGCTAACACAAGCTGAAGGGGAAAAAAAAAACCCCACAACCCAGAATATCTCAGAAACACAAGTTCTTCCAATTTTAACAGAATGCTGGAAGAAAAAGTTAATGTATCTTTCATGAGGACAATCTAGATAATAAGCAACACAATTCCACAGCAAAAGGCTGGGATTTTTTTTTTTTCCCTTTTTCTTTCTTCTTCTTTTTTTTTTTTCTTCCTTAAATAAGCAGGAATTTCTGGTCAGGGATAGAGGACCAAGGTAAAACTTGAGTCACCAAACATCCCCCAGACAGGAACATGCTGTAACCTCAGGTGTTAAGTGATCCATGAGATTTTACTTTCAGATTTGAGCAGAAACAACAACTTCAGGGGAAAAAAAAAAAACCCAAAAACAAAACAACCTAAACCACGACAAACCCCTCTGTGTGTCAAACCTAAACTGAAATTGTTATTCAGCAATTTGCAACACTTACTGTCATATTAAAGTAATTTCATTTTATTTTTGCTCGCTGGCTCTGCTCCTGTAACAAAACAGCAAATCTTGGGATTTAAGGGGATATTTGGGAGAGAAATGAAGTTGGCCTGAAAGGTTTGGGGGTACAGCCTGTGACCTTGGAAAAGGTGGGAATTTTGCAGGCCAGATGTGACAAAACTGTGGGATTTGGGTGTTTTCTCCTCATTTTCAACCTCCCCATCTACGAAAGCTCTGCAACCTCTCCTCCTTCTTTGCATGGAAATATTATTTATAAATATGCAGGAACTTTTCACTTTTTCCCTTTTTATTTAGGAAAATTTCCAAATGAAAGAAACTTTTGCTCAACCAGCCAATTTCTGACCTCCCTGGATGATCTCCAGGTGGTTTTGTCCCTTTGCTGGAGTGAAGAGTTGGTAAAAACCAACCATAAACAGAGAGAAATTTGAACTATCTATCTTTTGGGGGTCCCTTCCAGCCCAGGATACTCCATGATTTTATATCTCAGGAGTTCTTTAAGCCACAGGTGAAGGCAGTAGTGGATCCAAGTGGCCAAAAAGGTTAAAATTATTATTAGTTAAGGTATCCAAACCAGTGTGGCCAGCAGGACCAGGCAGGATTGTTCTTCTGGGGAACAACAGATTTCCAGCCTCTCTCCAGGACCCACATCCCTAAAGCTCAGGATGAGGACAAACCCCACAAGATGATGGTTGCTACTCACTTTTTTAAAGGCTCTATGACTGTCTTTTGGATCTGATTCACCTGTGGAAAGCCAAAAAGGGAAGATTGCACGTCAGGATTGTTGGAAAATCCCATTTGCACAAGGATGGGTTTGAATGGAGCCCACCATGGGATGGGGAGGGATTCTGAGCACAACCACGATGTCCTTTAAGAAAAAGAGAGGGGATTTCCCCCATGGGAGCTGAAATCCCAGCCAGAAGACTGAGATTAAGAGAAATTTGTGTGGGAAAGGTCTTGGGGGTGATGATAAAAAGGGAAAGAGGTGAGATAAAAGGATTCTGGATAAGGCAGTGACAGGACACAGGGAATGGCTTCCCACTGCCAGAGGGCAGGGATAGATGGGATTTTGGGAGGAAATTTTTTGGAGGAGAGGCTGGGATGGAATTCCCAGAGCAGCTGTGGCTGCCCCTGGATCCCTGGAAATGTCCAAGGCCAGGCTGGAGCAGCCTGGGACAGTGGGAAGTGTCCCCACCATGGCAGGGGATGGAATGGGATGGGTTCAAACCCCTCCCAACCCCAACCACTCCATGATTCCATGATACTCCCACCATTGCAAGACTCCATTTTCCCATTTTCCAGCCAAACCAAATCCACCTTCTCCTGGTTGAAGGAGTCCATCCTCTTCATGGCCGTGTCGAAGGCCGTGACCATCTCGAGGAACGAGGGCTCCTGCTCGCACAGGGGGTTGGACAGCAGGTCTGAGGAGATCTTCACAGCAGACTTGGACATGGCTGATGGAAAAGAAACCAGAGAGGGTCACATTTCCCACTCCAGGCACCTCCACAGGGCAAAAATCAGGGAGCTGAGCCAGCCAGGAGGGGTTCAGCACAACCTTCCAGGGAGATACTCACTGGTGGCTGAGAGAAAAGCAAGGAAAAGGCAGCAATTCATTGATGTAAACACCCAGAGAAGTGTTTTTATGTAAGTTAATCTGAACCACTCCAATGTGAGGCTTGTGATGCTGCCAGAAATAATCCCAGACTAACAAAAGCACTGTTCTCTTAAAAAAAAAACAAGCCAGAGATGGGGGTTTTTATACATCTTCTCTCGACAGACTATTAAGTGTCACTCCCAGCCTCACTACAGCTCTTCCACAAGGAGAAAAATCACAGTCCATTAAGTCTTTCAAATGGCTTTACAAAAAAAAAACATGTACTTGAAGTGGATTTAGTGGGAAAGGACCAGACTGACAGGGCTGGGAGATGAGGTTTCTCTTTCCCTCTCCAAACACAAAGAGCAGGGACACAAGTTAAGCGTTTTCCCCTCAATAAGCCCAAATTTTGTACCTATGGAGAAAAGAGCCAGGGGGGATATAAAGTCCCTGCAGGCCCTGGGAGTGCCACCAAGAAATCCAGAAGCTCCAGGTCACGCTCTGACTGAGCATTCAGCTTGTTTTCCATCAGCCACATCCCTCTTTACCCAAACACTTGGTCTGCAAAGGGAAAATCCAATGACAGAACCACCACACAAAGGAGCAAGAAATTAGGGAAGGTACAGAATGGAAAAAAAGACTAATAAAAAGTAAAGCATAAATATAAACAGGGATAAAATAGACTAAAGAAAAAAAAAGTCAGGGGTACTGAAAAAAAAAAAAAGTTCTTTTTCCTCAGTGCTGGAAGTTATTCCAGTTGGGAGATCACAAAGCCAGATGCTTGAGCTGTGCTATGGAGGAGCTTTGGAAAGACTCCCTCAGATATTAAAAGTGAAAATCATCTGAATAATGGGGCTTAAGATCATAAATCAAGGGGTTAAACATTCTGATTTAAAGGTTACACACAATTATAACAGAGAGAGCTCAGAAGCTGCAGAGCTGGGGAGCTCAATGCAGAACGAGCCTCTCACTCCAGAATAACAAAGCTACCGTATCCATCTATTATCCAAACATTAAGGCTTTAGGCATTTAAACCTTTAAACAGATGGGATATAATCCATATGTGTGACCACATCTGAGGAGGGATTTGTGCCAGAATGGGATGGAGTTAAGAATGGCAGAACTCTTTTGGCTGGAAGAAAAAAAAAAAATGAAATCTTCCTTCACAGGAAAGGACTGGAAGGAGGGAGTGGCAGGGTCACGCTGGGAGGTTGGGAACTGGGGGG
>VWYI01029326.1:138674-166576 GCA_013399455.1 Anthoscopus minutus
GGGGGTGGAGGGTGGCGGGGGGGGGTTGGGAGATGGGGGGGGGGGGTTTGGGCATGTCCAGGAGGAATTTGGGTCAGGAATTTCCTCTGCATTGCTGAAATCACCTGTAGAGAGCTGAAAAATTGGGGTCTGAGAGTCCCAGGGCAGGGAGGAGAGGAGAGGGAGAAAGAAAGAAGAAAGGAGAAAGGAGAAGGAGAAAGGAGAAGGAGAAAGGAGAAAGGAGAAAAGGAGAAAGGAGAAAGGAGAAGGAGAAAGGAGAAGGAGAAAGGAGAAAGGAGAAAGGAGAAAAGGAGGAGGAGAAGGAGAAAGGAGAAAGGAGAAAAGGAGGAGAAGGAGAAGAAGAAAGGAGAAAGAGGAGAAAGGAGAAAGGAGAAAGGCAAATGGAGAAAGGAGAAAGAGGAGAAAGGATTGCCTGCTCCTTAGGATTGCCTCCTGCCTTCAGGAGGGTCTGCACTGCTCTTTTGCTCATTAAACATGTGAGATGCAGCTCCAGTTTCAAGAATTTCAGATTTTAGAGTCCAGACCAGCCAAGGCCATGGGGATCCCGTGAGTTACCTCCACCTCATTCCAAAGGAGAGCTTTTACCTCCAGTTAAGGAACATCCTCCTGCTCCTTCAGATCCTATTTTGTTTGGGAAGAGGGTGGGGAAGGGGGTGAGTGATCTCCAGCCATGGGACAGGGAGTGCTGCTGGCAGGGCAGTGGAAGAGCCTTGCTGGGATATTTCCCTGCGCAGGAATCGCTCTCGTTCCGAGCTGAGCTTTTTGGGAAGAAGGTGGAGACTCGAGCCACCAGTCCCACTTTGCCAGGGAGTGTTTGCAGGCACTGAAGAACCAACCCCCTGAGTCTGGAGGAACGAGACAGGAGGACAAAACGCTGCCATCCTCACTGGATTTGGGGGCTGGATGTTGGGAATGGGCACTGCCAGGTGAGGAGAGCCATCCCCAGGGACTGATCTGATCCACCTCCTTTTCCTTCAGCCCTCCCTCAGCAGGCTGTGTGCAGTACCTCTCCCTCCACTCATCATTTCAAGGCTTTAAATGAGAAATCAGATCTTCCTGGCTCTGGCCAAGGCTCATTTGTGACTCTGCCATGTAACAGAACGGAAAAAGAAAGTCCTCCCACAGCTCCTCTGGGACTTGAAATGCTCCATATAAACAACGCCCACTGCAAGGGAGGGGAGGGGAATCCTTAACGAGGAAAAACTTACCAAGGATCCCTGACAATGACCAGAGTCCCCAGAAAGGGCAGTTTTCACCCTGGAAAGGAGTCCTGGGTGTCTGGTGCTTTTCCCAGCCCTCTCCTCGTGCTGGGAAGAGCGGGAGAGCACGGGAAGAGCCCGGATCTGTGTTTGTGTCTGGCAATATCCACACACACACACACACACAGGTGAGAGGCTGGATCATGGAAAGCCCCAAATTTGCCTCCTTTCCTTCCCTCTGCCCTGCCCTGCTGTGACCCTGACCCCATGGGATGAGTGCTGGCCCAGTGCAGCCCACACCTGCTTGTGCTGGTGCCTCTGCCTTGGCTGCAGAGCTGTGGGGGCCAAGCAGGGACTGCTCCAAAACCACACGCTGGGAAAAACCATCTGGGTTTGGAATTAGCTCTTTGCTGCAGGTTCCTGCCCTGCTCAGCTCCATAACCAGCACCCAACAAATCCAGCTCCCAGTTTTCTCTGCTGGAGCCCTCTCTGGGCACAGCAGATTCCAGACCAGAGGGATGTGAAGGGAGCTGGGCCATGGGACAGGACACTTGCAAGGGCAGATGTCACCCCAAACGTGCAGGCAGAGCTGTTTTATTGCTTCCTCCATCGCCCACTGCCACCAGGGGAAGCCAGAACAAGCAGCCACCAGGGGAATGAGCCAGGTTATTCCCAAAGGAGAGCTGCCAGGTCAGCATTTCCCACGGGAAACACAGACAGCTGTGTCCAGCTGTGCCCTGCAGGCCCCCCAGCTCCATCCCACCTTCCTGGGGCTCCAGAGAGGGAGGAGAAGGAGCAGAAAGGAGAACTGAAGGAGGTGAAAAAGCACTGTTGGCACAATAGGCTCAGCTGACACTGCTCCTCCTGGATAATCTGAGGCCTGGAATAACGACTCTTGGATTTTTATTTTTTTTTCAGTGGCAGAAACCGAGGCAAAGAAAAGAAAGGGACTTGTCCAAGGCCACAGAGCTCAGGAGACAGGGACTGAGCCCACAGCACTCTCTGTGTTCCCTGGGCTGAGCTGCTGCTCGCAGCCCTCTCGCAGATGGCCTTGTAACTAAGCAAACTGAGTGGGACTGAGCTCTGGATTTGTTTTCCAGACTTGTCACACATTACTCATGTGATCTCGAGAAAAGTCACTTCATCTCTCTGTGGCCAAGTTCACAGTCTATGTATCCTCCAGTCACTTACCCAAATCTGCATCTGTGCTTTTCTTCATATCCTTCTGAAGTTTTTTGGTCTGATCTTCCAATCTGAAAGATGGGAGAAAGAAGGCAAAGTCGGAATCTTGGAAAGAAAGAAACCCAAGTGTATCATACGTGCAACAAATCATTTACGGGCTGAATATGCTGGCTTCTGGTGGGAGTTAAAAATATCCAGGCAAGGCTTGATGAAGTTCAGTGCAGCTCAACCCTTTTGGGTTGTTTTCAGATGGTTTTTAACCTTTTCAAGTTGGTGATCTCTTATTCATAATTCACATATTTCCTGAAAGTTCTCACACTTAGCACAAATGGTAAAGCCAAATGCTTCCAGATGATCCCTGCGAGCTCCTGTGACACAGGCAGGATGGCAAAGCCACTCCTGGTCCTCTGAGGTGCTGGGCTCATCCCAGTTTTCTGGCAATTTTTTTTACACTTTCTTTTTAAAACTGCCAGAAGCTGCAACCCCACTGCAAATACTTCTGAGGACACCTTTGAACACTGAGAGAAACCCTGAAGAACTGGAAATTACAGGGCAGCGAGGGATTTGTTCACTGGGAAGAGCATCCCTGGCTAAAATTCCCTGGGAAGATGCAATGAGAGGAGGGAAGCACGCGGCCGGTCCTGTCCAACCAGTGTGGTTGATACTCACTGCTGCAGCTTCCCATATTCCCTTTCAAAGTCTCTCTCCACCTGTGGAAAGAAGAGATGGAAATCAGCTCCAGGGGACTGCAGGACAGCCTGGAGTGTGCAGGGAAAGCTGTCCCTGGGAAATGCTGAGCTGAGCCCAGCACAAGCTGCAGCTCCAACGGGAGTTATGCCTCAAAAGTAAAGGAAGTCTTGGGGTTTTGGAGCTCCAGACTCAAAACTAAAGGAAGGAAAGAGGGTCTGGGATCTCCAGACTCTCTTGGAGCCAGCAGCAAACGAGTCAGCTCGAGCCAAGGATGTGCTCCAGCACATGGACTGGGAGCTGATGGAATAAATGGGAATGCTGTAAAAGCAGGGAGGTCACAGCCTAGCAGGGCTCAGTGCCCATGTTCTGTCCCAAAAACTGAGAGGAGCTGCATCTCCTCCAGCCCTGTTAAGGACCCTGAGGTAGGTCCGGCTGTTTCCTCCTTCCTCATCCTCAACAGGATGGTGAAACTCCCCCCAAACCACCAGGGAGCCCTCTCATCTCTGCATTATTCACCCCCTCCATACACTCCTTACCCCTCCAACAGCTCCCTGCCATGAAATTCTCGGGCTGGAGCACAACCCCAGGGGACTGTGACACCTCCAAAAGGGAGGGGAACCCTGTGCTCTGAGCTCAGAGCTCCAGCCCAGCCTTCTCCCGATGCTACCTCAGTGCCTGCTCCCTCCTACTTGCTAGCTGGCAGCAAACCTCCAGTGATAGGAGATATTTTAAGGAACTTTCTTTCCATGCTGACTGTTTTAACACACTTAAAACATTCATTCCACACCTCGTCAACCAGAGAAGCAAATGGATTTCAATTGACCAGCCAAGAGTAAATCCGTGCGCGTTTGTTGTCATGGGATCAGCGCTGGGTTCAGTTGTGTTGTCAAGCTCCTGTGCTATTAAGGAAATGCAGAGTGCTGGGAGCAGCCAGGACTAGAAGGATCCAAAGGTTTGTTCCAATTCCTCCTGCTGGCCCTGGGATTTCAATCCCAGCCTTGATGCGGCACCACAACGTTTAATGGGGACGTTCGCTTTTCATGCAGAATTGCTGTTAAAAGCTTGGGGGGGGTTAAAGATGGAGCTCGGTTTTCTCAAAATCTCCTTTTTTCAACACCTTTTTGGGCTGCACTTGAACTCCACCAGCCCTATCTGAGGGCAGGCAGTGACCAGCCACATTCCAACCCCATCCCAGCGCCCAGCTGTCCGCACCATCCGCTCCCACCATCCGGGGGATGCGAGCTGGGCTCTGTCTCCTCCCCACCCCTCTGCTCCAAAAAACCCTCCCTGGAGCTCCAGCTCCCTTTTCGTGCTGCTAAAATTGGGTGTTGGAGAGAACAGCCACGGAGCAGTGTGGGGGCAGCTCACACGACTTGTGCCTGGCGTTCGGGGAGCCGCAGAAATCCGCGGCAGCTGGCGCCCTGCAGGTCAGGTAACCAGCACATAGTAAAACTCACCCTCCATCCCCGTGCCTGTTCCGGCTGCTAAAATATCCAGGGAGAGTATTGCACTCTATTTATAGGCCTTAGGTGTGAATTGTTTTGGTTGCAAACCACACAGGGTCGGGCACGACACAGAAATGTGCCCCCCTTTGAAAGGCTGCGGGTGTCGTTCCCTCTCTGTGTTTAGGAGGATCTGCTCAGCAACCAATTCCTCCAAAAGCTGGAGGGTTTGGCTGTGGAATACCTGCAAATATTCAGGGTTTCTGTGCCTTTTTTGCTGTCAGATTCGCCTGTTTCTGGGCAGTAAGCAAAAGGCGTCGTTGCTTAATGGATACAGAGCAGCTTCCAGGGCCTAAAGGGGCTCCAGGAGAGCTGGAGGGACTTGGACAAAGGGATGGAGGGACAGGACACAGGGAATGGCTTCCTACTGCCAGAGGGCAGGGATGGATGGGATCTTGGGAAGGAATCCTTCCCTGAGAGGGTGGGGAGGGGCTGGAATGGAACTCCCAGAGCAGCTGAGGCTGCCCCTGGATCCCCCCTGGAATGTCCAAGGCCAGGTTGGAGCAGCCTGGGACAATGAAAGGTCTCCCTGCCTGGGGTTGGAACAAGATGAGTTTAATGCTTCCTTCCCAACCAAACCATTCTGGGATTTTAGGATTCATTCCATAAAGGCAAAAACCTCCCCACCCTGTGCCCCTGTGGGTGCTGTGAATCCCCCTCCAAAACCTCCCAAGCTCCCCCAAAACCCCCATCCCAGTGCTGGAGCAGGATCCACACGGGATTGAGGTGACTCCACACAGAGACACTTCAGCTGCCCGGCCTGACTCACATCCCCAGCCCCATCTCTGAGACAGCTGCCCAAGGATTGCTCTTATTTTTCACGCCCACAGGCAGCAACTGGCTCCCAGTCCCCACAGTCTGCGAGCTCACAGAGCCTCCCAGCCATGGCTGGAGCCCGGATATCCCACAAAAAACAGCTCCCAGGAGCTCTGGATAGGGAAAAGCTGCTCTCACGTGCTCCCACCCAGCAGAGTCACAGGCAGAGCCCTGCAAGGAGGACAAGTTGGGAACATTTTGCAGAGCACACAGTAATTCCCACTCCCAGTAGCTATCCATGGTCACATGCAGCCGACAGAGGCTGTGGAAAGGATTATCACGTTAAGAGTAACGAGAACAAGAAGTACAGGCAAGAAAATTACAATATCCTGAAGGGAAGTTTCCGTATTATTAAAATAATCCCACTGCTCTGCAGCCTCTTTCTGAAAACTCCAAATCAAATCGTGCTTTCTGCATTGAACCTTTTTTTTTTTCTTTTCTTCCAGGCAGGAACAGGGGCTGGGTAATGCAAAAATCGCTCGTCTCGGGGTTTTTATTTAAATCTACATCAAGAGCGACGAGCTCTCGTAAGCTTTGAAATAAAACAACGTTCTCTCCTTCACCCAGTTCTTTTTCTTTTTGTTTGCAAACACTGGGCCTGCCACCTGTGATCAGATCCCTCCTGCTTGAAGGGCAGGATCATCATCACCACCGTGGTTATGGAGCAGGACTGAAGCCAACACTACAAAGAGATGGAAATAAGGGACTGTGAGGAACCTTCCTATCCCGCTGGGGTTCATGTTTTTTCCTGGAGGAGGAAGATCAGCTGATTTCTGCATCTTCCAGTGGCCCCAGACTCTTTGTGGATCTTGGGAAAAAGAAGGAAGTGTGTGCTTCCTCCTCTCTCTTCTCCAAGAAAAAAAGAAACCCATAGAATTAGGCCATGAATTTTGTCCTCAGATGGAATTTCTGCTGAGCTTTTGCCATACCATCAAGAATTTCAAGGTAAGATCCATGGCTGAATATTCTGAGGCAGAGCTGCAGAGTGCAGGTGGATCTGGGATGTCACAGACTCCACCCAGCAAGATCTCCACATCCCCATCCTGCAAGAAAGCTTCCCAGAAAAGTGGCAAAGAGAAAAAGGAGGCACCTCCCAACTGCAGAGACCAGTTTGGCCAGAAAACACTGAAGGAAGAGAGTGAAAATGAACAAAACGATTTAACTAGCACCACTTGAATTCACCCCACCATTCCCATGACTTCTACTCCATTGTTTTGGGATTTCCAGCTCGCTGGTGGAGCCCAGTGTGGAAAGGCGCTGACGGCCAGAGCTGCAGCTCACGGAGCTCCTCCGTCCAACATCCCTGGGGAAGGTAGAGCTGCTGGGATGAGTCAAGGAAGGGAGGTTTGGCAGCTCAGGTCTCCACTCCCTGCCAAGCTGACTCAGGCCAGCGAGGAGGAGGAGGAGGGCGAGTGGTCTGAGTCAGCCCAGGCCAGAGCAGGGCTGAGGGAAGCAGGGAGGGAGAAGGGATAAAACCGCGCTGGCCCCATCCCGAGCGCCCCGCGGGGACGCAGGGCTGGCCCTGCTCCTCGGTTCCCTGCCTGCCTGGATCATCCCAGCCCCGGTGAAGAGCAGGGAACAACCTCGGGGGGACACAGGTGAACTTCAGCTGGAGCTGCAGGAGAGCTGGGGAGGCGAGACAGCTCCGATGGCAGCGCAGCCTCTGCTGGGAGCGGAGCTGTCCCGAGGGAGGGGAGAACATCTCTGCCATGAAGAAGCTTCGTGGCTGAGCAATGAACATGGAGAGATATAATTCTAACAGGTTTAACTCCTATCACTGAGCATTAGTTTAATTGGGCTGTGGGCCCGTGGCCCTGCTGACAGCAGGTCCTCCTCTGAGCATTAGATCCTCCCACCTGGCTCCCAGAGCCCGGTGACAGCTGCTCTTTTCAGGGAAGAGGAGGGCACAGATTATGCTGTCTGGAATTGGATTTGCCCAGGTTAAGGTGGAAACAAAGCACAGCCATGTCTGGGGAGGGGGAGATCACCTCAGTTCACCAGCTGATATTTTCTACCGGGGTTTCCTTCTCCCTCAAGAGCTAAACTGTGGCTGACACCGTGCCCTTCTCCAAAGGATCACAAGCGAGTGGGCACAGGGAGTCATGACTAATTCCTCGGCAGCCCAGGCAAATTGCTTTTCAGGACTACTCCCGGCCTAGATCTGACACCAGCCCCAGCACCAAGACAACAAAAAAGCCTCTCTGGCTCACTGAGCCTCTCAGCAAAGCCACCCCCTTCTCCTGACTCCACTCCCAGGCCTCCTGGAGAGCCAAAGTTCCATCCTAACAAATGCTGCTTTTTTATCCTTCCCCCTCACCATCCTCTTTTGTGGTCCTGTCTCTGTGAGTGGGAGATCCTCTACCCACAACCACTTCCCCTCTGATGGGCTTGGGATGCAGCCCTGGAGATGCCACACCTTCCCACTTCCTGCAGCGGGCTCCAGAGCCCAACATCTGGAATATCCCAGCCCTTGGCTGCTGCTGCTGCTCCCCAACGCCTGCACAGATGGAGAGTCTCAGCCTGCAACTGGGAGGTAAATTTGGGGGCCTGCAGCTCAAAGCAGCCCCGTCCCTTCCACACCACGGCATGGAAATGCCTGATCCTGGGGGATATCTGTGGTTTCCTGCTGTTTGTTCTGCTTTGAAGAGCTGCACTCTACGCTTGGCGTGAAGTTCCAAGGTTTTGGGCTTCCTGTTTTCTGTTTTCTCTCTGTTCTGGTGCCTGGAGAGCACCACCACCACCACCATCATCATCATCATCATCATTATCATCATCCCAGGGCAAGTGGAAGCCTTTTAGAAATCAGCTTCCAACTTTGTTGACACAGAATTTTGTTCCTGGGGAGCTGAGGGAGGAAGGAAGGAAAAGGAAAAGGCCTGGAAAGGCTCTGGGTGCTGAATGAACCTCTGCCTGCCGGATATTCTGAGCTGTTCTATTTAATACACACACATGTATATATAAGCAAAGGCTGCCAACTGCTTCAGAACAGCACATTCCAGCAGCTCTGGGGAAGGGAAGATCTCAAAGGTGCCACCGCTCATCTGCAGGGAGCCTGAGCTCAGGGATGGCTGATTTTAGGGGAGAAAAACCTCTCCCAACAGCAAATACAGCAAGAGAAGAAGGAAACCAGCAAGGAAATCTAATATATTCAACTGGGATGTGAGAATGGGTGGGCTGGAGATGCCCAGCAGAGCCAGCCAGGACCCCCAGAGCTGCAGAGCAGTCGGTTCTTGCCCCAGCTTGGAAGGACATTGGTGTTGGGAACACAGGGAAAGGCAAAATGTGGTGGAGCAAGGAATGTGAGGGCTCCTGACACGAGCTGGGAGAGGTGTGAAGAGCTGGGGCTGGGCTGCCTCACCTGAGGGATCACAGGCAGCAGCACCTTCCTGGTGGATCTCCAGCCCCTGGAAAAGGGCAGCTGAAAACCTGGAAAAACCACGGAGGAATTTTACCAGTCCTCGTCTTCATCGCCTGCCTGGCTGAAATTCTGTACTGACAGTTTGGAGCTGTTACAGAAAATTGCTGCTCCACGGCAGCAGACAACCACCAAATCCTTTCAAATAAAACATGACAATCATGCCTTGATGGGAGTGGTGGGATTAGCCCTTTGCCTCCAGGGAAAATGTCATGTCCCAAGGAGAAACTGCCCCACAAACGCAGGTGCCCACGCATCCTGTGGAATTAGCTGAGTGTCCCAGAGAGGAAGGATCAGGGATGTCAGTCTGTGCAGGGGATTAGGTCACCAACACTGTTGGAGGGACAAGCTCTGCCCCACGCTGCCCCTCAGGGCTCCCTTTTTAGAGCAGGTGTCCAGGTGAGTTTTCAGGGCCAGCTCCTGGGAGGTTCCACAGCTTTCTTTTGGTTTTGTTTTTTTTTGGCACGGGACAAATGCAAAGCCAAGCTGCTTAAGAAGGGAAAATACCACAGCCAGCTGCAAGCAGCAGCACTTGGGGTAGGAGCCTCAAATCCACGGGAATACAAAATGCTTTTTTAATTTGCTTTTAAAGCAAATGCTGTGCAGCACAAATTAATTCACGCCCGAGCACTAAGCATCTCAGCTTATAAGCCTTTCTTTGGAAACAGTTATATTCAGCGATCTGAACCACTCCTCCTCCTCCATCTGCTCCGAAAGGATGAACAAACAAGCCATTGCTGAAAGAAGGAAGGAAGGAAGGAAGGAAGCAAACCCGTTCAGCCATCTCTGAGGAAAACTGTGCCAGACCAAGACAGCTCTTTTCCCCAACCATGCGCACACCCCTCCGAAAAAACCAACAAAAAATTTTTAAAAAAAATTTAAAAATTTCTGATTTCAACAGATCCCAAACCAAAATATTCTCCCTGGATGGGGCTCCCCCTCGCTCCTCGCACGAGGAGCCGAGCGCTGGTCACACGCGGCAACAGGTTCTGCTGCTCCAGCTCCCTCCCACACGCTGCAAAATGGGACGAGTCAAAGTGCTGGCTTGACTCATCAGCCACATGATCCAAGGCTGGAGCTAAAAAGGGGGAACTGGTTTACTCACTGTCTTGGGTACAATCTGTTTCTTGGGCTGCCCGATCTTGAACGGGATCCTGGAAAAGAGAGAGGAGAAGGGAAGGTGTGAGCGGCGATGATGCCGGGGGCCCGGGGCTCGGGGTGGGTTTGGGGGTAAGCAGGGGCTGTCCCGGGGTGGCAGCCCCACATTTTAGGCACTGTGCACCCCCTGGAGAGGGAAAGGGTGGGAGAGACTGTGGGGAGGCTTCTCAGCATTCCACAGCTTCCTCCAGAGGAGCAGCTTTGATCCCGGCTCTGTGACAGTGACAGGACCCAGGGAGGTCAGGCTGGATTTTAGGGAAAGGTTCTTCCCTTCAAGGCTGGAATAAGCACTGGGACAGCTCTCCAGGGAATGGGAACAGCCCTGAGGCTGCCAGAGCTCCAGGAGCATTGGGACAACACTCAGGGATGCACAGGGTGGGATTTTGGGGTGTCTGTGCAGGGCCAGGAGCTGGGCTGGATGGTCCTTGTGGGTCCCTTTGATTCTCCAAAGCGTCACCCCTGAGGTCAGCCCCACAAATCCACCCCAAACCGAGGCAAGGATGCTCCACAAGCAGCTGAAGAACCTGCTCTGTTTAAAAGCAAATCTGCTGGGGAGGATAAAATAATACTAAAAAAACCACCCAAACAAAGCCTGTAAATGTTTAGAAAGAGGATATTAAAAGAAGTAACAACTCGGTGTCTGGAGCTGCGAGCTGCTTCAAAGGATTCCTCTGCTCCAACAGCTGGAGGAGCAGCTCACCTGCCAGCACAGCCTTCATTCTTAAAATCCCTAATTCCCAGGAAAATCTGGGTAACCTGAATGTGAAGAGTACTCTAAATAAATTACACAACATATGTAAGGGTGGCTGGGTCAGCTGGGAGCAGCCACGCAGGCAGCCTGAAAATAATTGGATTTCTTTCACCTATCAGTATAATGAAAATCCAGGAATTCCACTGCTGTTGTCAATGGATTTAATTAAGTTAAAGAGGTGCTGCTTGGTTAAAGCATCTCAGCTAAAATTTCCCAATGTTTTCTGGGTTGTGATGCTTTAAATAAATAGAAAAAATTGAGGTCATAATGACATTAAAGCGTTTTCTGCCAGAGATGTTTCACCTATAGCTCAGCTTCATTCCATTCCATTCCATTCCATTCCATTCCATCCCATCCCAAATCTGCACCAAGAGCTCCTGGGAAAGTGTCTGAGTTCCCTCCTGATAATTTGGACTGGACCAGCCCAAATTCTCACACTGCTACACAAAACTTGAGATAAAAACATGGATTTTGGGACTGTGTTGCTGGTGCTGCTGCCTCCCAGCCTGGCTTTTCCCAATGCTGGTTTTCCATTTGCTTCCCACCTGCTCCACTTCCAAGTCCTCAGCACTGCTCCATCCAACAGCTGGACCCCCAGGAAATATTTTTATCAGTGTAACCCACTGTAAAATCTAACTGTGTGCAACAGGAGAAAGGGTTTGCAATGGAACAGAGGGCGGGATGAAGCAAAAAACCTGGATTATCCAAACTCCAAACCTTGCTCTTCCCACTTTTCCCGTTGTTTTCAAACCAACCCTGTAATTTCCCACCGGGAATAATCCAGGGCTGCACCCCCTGTGACCCTCCCTGAGCAGCTCTGGAGCCAACCTGAGTCATCAGGTTTAAATTTAAGTTTTTTTTTTTAGGGAGAACTTCCTGTTTATGGTTCTCGGCCAGGACTGGTGTAATTTTGGGTTTAACCCTTTCCAGCTCCTGTGGCAGTGTGAATCACCCTTCTTTTATAAACAAACACCACTCTGCTGTATAATTTCCCTGTCAATAACTGGGGGTGTGGTGCCTTACAGGAAGAAAACAAAAATATGTGGATTTTTTTTTTCCTTTGTGTTTTCCTCCGTGGGTCAAATATAAACCAAAATGAGGCACTTCCCGCCTGCCATCCGCAGCCAGGTGCTGTCACTTGATGTTTTTGGAAGTGATGGCATCAACTTGGTGGTGAAAGGATAAAAAAAAAAAAAGTGAGGATTCTGCTCAGGGGAGTGTTATCCCAGTTAAAACCAGTTTGCCACTCTCTGGCAGGGCGGGAACGAGCAGGGAGCTGGAGCCAGGCTGGTTCCTAGTGGGAAAGGACAATTAAAAAGGTGATTAAAGCATTACCTGTGCACAACCTGGCCCTCTGGGGGGTACAGAGAGCATCCCAAAGTGGTGTTGTCCACTGGAAAAATGGTTAAACCTTTCGAGTTCTGGTAACAAGAGGGATATGGGGTAGGAAAAGGCAGGAATCAGCATTGGTTGGGTACCAGAGCTGGGAAGGGAAGGCAGAGGGAGCTCAGGGGGTTCTGTCTCATCCCATTCCCCGTCCTCACCCCACCACGGAGGGCAAGGAACCCCAAAAATCCCATTTTTTCCCCCAGAAACAAAGGGAAGTCAGTGGAGCACTGCAAATCCCCCATGCAGCAATAAATATCTCTATCAGCATCGTGATGCCACTTGGTAATTATGTCTGTCTCAGTAAAACCTCTAAAAAATAACCCTGTGCAAGTCAGGTCTGTTCCTCAATTATTGGGGTTTTTTTTTTGTTCTATTTTACAATTTTACATAATTTTCCTGGTTTCTAAATCACTGCCTTTTAACATGATTCTCTGGGAGGGTGGGGAGGGGAAGATGGATGAGCAGAAAAGAAAGAAGGAAGAAAAAAAAAAAAAAAAAGATGAAAGGTATGGATTTTATTGGAGCTTTTAAACCAAATGGATTCACCCCACGCCTCAAAACTGCTGCTGGCACCGAATTTTCATCCCTTGGGGAGTTGTGTCCCTGCCTGCAAAATTGTGGGGGGACAAAGTGCAGCTGCCACAGCAACATCAAAACCATTTGCTTCAAAATTAAGAATGTTTTTGGTTTTTTTTGCTGGTTAGAAAATGCACGATGGGGAGAACAGAAACAAACTGGGGGGAGGTGGATCCGTATCCATCACTGCCACAAATTCCCAGCGTGGCACGGATCTCCCTGGTACCTTCAAAGCTGAGCCTGGCTCTATAAACACCAAAAGAAAAACCAAAATTGGTGCTTTTTCTTTTTTCTTTCTTTTTTTTTTCTCTTTTTTTTTCTGATGTCTGGTTTCTGCTGAGCGAGAAAAAGCTGGGGTTGTGTTTGGGGTGTGAAATCCCTTGAAATCCCCGTTCCTGAAGAGCCGAGCGCGCTGAGTCACAGCCGGAGCGCTCCCACCCCGCGGGGCTGGGGGAGCATCCCCGGCCCCTCAGAGCCCCCTCCCCGTGAGGGCACCTGGAGTTTGGGAAAGCAGCAGGGTTCAGTGAGGAGGGAGGAGGGTGAAGCACTGCAGGGAGAAGGTGGGAAGAGCTTAAAGTAAGGAAAAAAGTGTGGGTGGGAGAGAATCCTGCGAACTCTACTCGGGGATGCTCAGGAACCCCAGGGAGGGGAAGGTGGGAGAAGCTGTGGCTGATTTTCTCTGAAGTTTCCCCAGCAAGCTCATCTATTTACTTGGCTTTTCCATGTGCAAACGCAGGGCCACACACCACCAAAGCAGTTAATTCTCCTCTGGATGCACAGGAGAGTTGGAAACAAACCTCCCAGGCAGGGGGGAGATACAGCTCGATGAGGTCTGCAGGGAGCTGCAGCTTAAAACATGGAGCTTCCCCTCCCACTCCCCTGGAACGGAGGCACGCAGGAATTGCCAGCAGGAATCACTCAATCCTCGCTAAATTAGGGAAGAAATGTCCTTTCCTAGGGTGGACATCAAACCCTGGCATCACCCCTGGCCGTGGGGAGCTGGGATGGAGTTCAGAGAGTGCCCAGGGGATAAATTCCCTGTGCGATGCGATCCTTTCTCCCAGCTCATTCCAGCTCAACATGGCTTTGCCACCCCTAATCAGGCCCCAGAAGACCCTTGGCAGATAAGCAAGGGATAAACACCAAATATTTTCACCCACAGATGATAAAAATGCTGCCCCTGGGGATGCTGAGCTGCCAGGCAGGGATTGGGAAGGGAGGATGGACAGATGGATGGACAAGCAGGGACAGGGACAGCAGAGGCTGGGGCAGTTTGGATGTTAATTAAACCTCTGAATTCAATATTCCTGCCCCAGGTGGGCACAGGTGGCATCTGCAAGGGGCCCACAGGTCCCACTTTGGTATGATCTGGTGGCCAAAACTGGTTTTTACTGGTACCACTGCCAGACCACCGACTAAATCCATGTTTTGTGGGAAGTGCCCACTTCCCGTGGAAAGTTTCAGGGTTTTTTTTTTCCTTTCTCTCTCTCTCTCTCTCTCTCTCTCTCTCATTGAAACCCCAAGCGCCAGCACAGCCTGGACCCCCGCCAGAGCTTCTCACTCTTTGAATTTCCACCAAAAATCTCAATTCCTTCACCGGAAAGAAACCTCTCTGTGCCTGCAGGCAGGAGGATGACACCCAGCCTCCCGCGCAGCCAGGGTGACCCTGACCCTCTGAGCCTGGTTTTCCCAAGGATTTTGGCATGTGGGATGATGAGGGATTTTACAAACCCACCCCTTTACACCTCTGTGCAGACAAAAATCGTCCCAAAGCTACTGCAGAAACTGGGTCCTTCCCCGAGCCTTTCCCTTTGGAAGCTCCTGGGCTGGGCATGGATTCAGCTCAAGGTGTAGCTGCATGCAGAAAAGCTGCCTGGTCTTGGGATCAGGATCAAAGATTTGATCCAGAGGGATCAAAGTGTTCCTGCAAACCCCAACAGGAAGGTCGGGAGCACTCGAGGAAGGATGTGAACCATCACTTTCCCACTCAGTTGAGCTTCTCCTTCCTCTCCGCTTGGGTGAAGCTTCCCTATGGGATGGAGGTGTTAGGGAAGGACTTTTCCATGATAGAGGAAAGCCAGGAAGTTCAAAGGAAGCTGAGAGGCCTTTGCTGAGCAGCATTCCCAAGTCTCATCCCAACCTGCACCAGCAGGAGAAACACCGCACACCAAAACCTCGGCAACTTAAGACATCCCTTGGGCTCCCTAAAAACACCCAAAGCTGCAAAATCCCCGGGCCAGGAGAGGATCCCAGCCGTGCCCAGGTGAGCCAGGCAGGAGGGCAGGCTCAGGTTAGGCACGAATCTCCCGGATGCCTCCTCACTGTGCTCCCGGCGTGTCCATGGAAACCGCAGGCACCGTCCCACCCTGCTCCCCCCCTCCCGGCAACTCATGGCAACCGCTCCAAACACAGCGAGGAGGCAAAAAAAAAAAAAAAAAANAGAAAAGGGGAGGAAAAAAAAAAAAAAAAAAAAAAAAGGGAAAAAAAAAATTATTCCAACGGATCACAAACAGCTTCTGTCGAGGGAGACTCTGAGCCAAATCCCCGTTTGGGTGCTCTCCTCGTGGAGATGAGAGGGGAGGTCATGGGGTGGGGATGGGAGGGATGTGGGGATGGGATGAACGGGAATCATCTGGCAAGGTGAGCGCTCCCAGCTGGATTTCAACCCCGTCCCTGGAAATCTGGAGGCTTTCAGCCATGCAGGGATGTCAGAGTGAGCTGCTGCAGTGGGGGAGAAGGGAAAGAGAGGTGTAAAAAGAGGGAAAAAAGAGTTGTAAACATTGATTTACTGGATTTTAGGTGAGGCCAGGGAAAACAAGGCACCTTCCTGAAGCTTGGCAGTGGAGGGATGAGCTCCTGGGAGCAGGGCCCTCTGCATCCTGCACGGAGCCAGGCGCGGTGTCAGTGTTAAGCAAATCAAAAATAATGTCAGAATCCTCTCTCCCACCCATTCCAAGAGAAGCATGAAAAAAATAATGATATTTTACTCACCCATCAAAAGAAAATTACTCACGCCAGGCGCGTGGGCGAGCAGAATTTTGCAGGGCTGTTTTAGGCCCTGACTATGCTACAAAAATATCCATTTTAAGCACGGTTGTGAAACACGGTTGTGGCTCAACCAGAGCACTGGGTTGGAGCTACCTGGACAAAACAGGTGGAAAAATGAACAATTATGGAATAACCACTCTGAGGCCTGTGATGGTGGCAGGGGAGGTGGCTCTTCCCAGCTGCTCCACCCCGGGAGCTGGCGCTCCAAGTTTCAGCACAATAAAAAAATTTGGGATGTGCAAAGCACCTGACACAGGTGCTCCAGGTAACAGGGAGGTGTTTGGGAGCTTGGATCACCACTCTGGTATCCACTTGCTTCATCCCAGGGAATTTTATCCCCTGCTCATCTCACGATCCTGGTATCACTGAAACCTGCAGGGAAGGGGGAGCGTTGCCATTGGCCACGTCAGGCTCCAAAAAATATCAATATTGATTCAGAGGGAAGAAAACAGCGCCCAGGGCTGTGTTTGTATCGCAGCTGCCCAGCGTGGCCATGGCTCCAAAACATGGAAAATACCAGGAATAACCAACAACCTGTGCAAATCCAGAGCATGGAAAACACTGGGAATAACCAACAACCTGTGCAAATCCAGAGCATGGAAAACACTGGGAATAACCAACAACCTGTGCAAATCCAGAGCATGGAAAACACTGGGAATAACCAACAACCTGTGCAAATCCAGAGCATGGAAAACACTGGGAATAACCAACAACCTGTGCAAATCCAGAATATGGAAATCACTGGGGATAACCAACAACCTGTGCAAATCCATAACATGGAAAACACCAGGAACAACCAACAACCCCACTCTGAACCTGTGCAAATCCATAACATGGAAATCACCGGGAATAACCAACAATCTGTGCAAATCCAGAACATGGAAATCACTGGGAATAACCAACAACCTGTGCAAATCCAGAACATGGAAATCACTGGGAATAACCAACAACCCCACTCTGAGCCCATGCAAACCCACCCACCTCCCATCCTCTTGGAGAGACAGGCGGCTCCTCCTCACCTCCATCCTTGAATATTCCAGAAATCACTCCCAGCCTCTCTGACAGAGTTAACACCCGTTCCCACTCTGCCTTCCCATGGATGCCAGCTCTGGAGTTCACCTGGAGAGCTCCGTGCCAAGAGGCAATATGGACCCCCAGCCCTGCCCTGAGCTTCACACTCCCTGTCAACATTTGCTTCCCATATTTTCTCCTCCCAGAAAACACCAGCTGTTGCAGAGGTGCCAGGAGGCAGCGCTCCAAGATGGAGCTGCTGAAAACCCCCCTTTCCCTGTGGGAATTCACTTGGGGAGAGTGGGAAACCGGAGCAGGGGATGTTTGGGAGTCTGGTTACGAGGTTTGGTTTGATGCGGCTTCAGGAACTTTAAAAAACACTTTATAAAGTCGAAAATGAGGAGCTTAGAGGAGAAAGGGGATGGTACAGTTCAATCCAGAACTCCACTCCCTTTATTTTTAGGAGTGATGGCCAAGGGAATCACTGGATTGCAAATGAGGAAGAGGGGGATGAGGGATGCTCCAAGAGATCCCGATCCAAAGCCTAAAGGAAGCCACGGAGCTTGGCTGAGATTCCGAAAACATCTCAGCTGTCCATGCAAGGCTGTGTCCCAAAATGAGCCTACTCCTGCTCTAAATAAAGCTCAGCCTAGAAAGCCAGAGCTGCCTCAGTGCCTGGGTGCAGGAATTGGGAATTTGGGGGTTTAATCCAGGCTGTCACCAGCAGGAGCCCTCTGGAACAGTTTTCCTGTGTCGGTACAAGAGTCATCGTTGTGTTCCTGGGAGTGATCCCTGTGCTCCTGGGACCATCCCCTGTGCTCCTGGAGCATTCCCTGAGTTCCTGGGAGCATCCCCTGTGCTCCTGGAGCATTCTCTGAGTTCCTGGGAGCATCCCCTGTGCTCCTGGGAGCAATCCCTGTGTTCCTGGGACCATCCCCTGTGCTCCTGGGAGCATTCCCTGAGTTCCTGGAGCAATCCCTGTGCTCCTGGAGCATTCCCTGAGTTCCTGGGAGCATCCCGTGTGCTCCTGGGACCATCCCTGTGCTCCTGGGACCATCCCTGTGCTCCTGGGACCATCCCTGTGCTCCTGGGACCATCCCTGTGCTCCTGGGACCATCCCTGTGCTCCTGGGACCATCCCTGTGCTCCTGGGACCATCCCTGTGCTCCTGGGACCATCCCTGTGCTCCTGGGACCATCCCTGTGCTCCTGGGACCATCCCTGTGCTCCTGGGAGCATTCCCTGAGTTCCTGGGAGCACCCCCTGTGCTCCTGGAAACAACCCCTGTGCTCCTGGGAGCATTCCCAGCCCTCATGCAGCACAGAGAGTTCACACAAAGTGAGGGATGGCCCAGGATTAACCCCACACAACTCAACAGATCATCAACCTGCCAACAGCCCTTAAATCCTCGGTGATTTCCCTTACAAAGAAATTAAGGATACAGGAGCCCCAGTGGTGGCAGTTTGTGGCACTTCCCAGCTCTGCAAGACAAAGCTGAGGACAAAGCCCCATCCTCCTCTTCCTCAGCTGCAGCAGCCAAGCCCTGAAAAAAGAGGGGTCAACCCAGGACGAACAATACCAGAGAGACACAAATGGAAGCTGAGCAAAGCCCCTGCCTTCCCAGAGCTGGAACAAACCCCTCAGCTGCGGGGCCGGACGTGCCTGGCCCTGACATTTCAGCAGCAGGACACGACCCCAGCGTGTGTCAGCACCACTGGGGACGTCACACGCCGGGCCCTGAGCCGTGGCCCCGTGAATGGCCCCATTGATTCGGGGTGGCAGCCCCGGGAAGGGCCGGCCTGGGGGCGATTGTGCGGCCACCACGGCGCTGGAACCCCGCGGGCCCCGCGCCCCGCATGCGTCAGAGCCCCGGAGAAGAAAGAAAGGAGACTCAGAATTGCCTGGAGTTCCCCTCACACGCTGGGATTCCAACCCAGGAAGAGATGGAAACGCTCGATCTCCCAGAGAAAGGTCGCCCAGATAAAGCCACGTGTGTTGTGGTGACACAAGTGACAGTCCCCAGGGTTGGATGGACACTGGGAAGTGTGGATACCCTGCACCCAAATTATTCAGCATCCAACGGGTGAAAGGATTATCTGTTCTTTACATTTTGGATCTGAAGCTCTTCCTTGACCAGAGGGTTCCTTCCAGAGTCACGTCCCTCAGGCTCCACGTCCTTGTTAGCCAGCACTGTCCATAATTGTTGCTGTTCTGAGATGAGTAAAGCAAAACCAAAGTGATTCCAGTGGATAAATATGTATTTTTAGCCCAAATGCCCAATTTTAATCAGTACCTGTGTGTGCCTCATTACATTCTTGCAGTACATTTCCAAACCACAACTTCCACAGCTTCCAACCCAAAAAATTTTCCATTGTCACCATGGAACTCAACCTTCCAGGCAAGGAAAAACCTTTTTATTTCTTGATCCATCCAATCCTTTGCCTCTCACAACAGCTCTGGATCTCCAGGATGAGAAATCACACACGGCAATCGAGATTAATTTCTAATATTATTAATTTCTAATACAATTCAATGAAATAAGCACCAAAGGAACCAGTGGGCCCAAACTGAGCCCTCATCAGTTTGATCCAAACACATTCCTCAAAAAAGAGGAATTCTTCTTTCCTCTTTTTTAAAGGAAAAACCTTTAAAACCTGGGGTTGAACGTGGTTTTACAGCACTTCAGAGCCAATGGGGACATTTGGGGACCCTCCATGTACCTGAAGCAGCACCTGGGCAGAGAGGAGAAGGGAGGGTAGGAAGGGGTCAGGGGGGCACAGGTGAGGGTGTGAGGGGTGCACACCTGTGTGGGTGACTACAGGGCCAGCAGGGATAAACCTGGCCAGGAGTGGGACAAACCCAGCCAGGACTGGGAGAAGCCTGGCCAGTACTGGGACAGCTCTGGGGATCCCACAAGGACCAGTTCCGGGGTCTCCACCAGGACAAGTCCTGCCAGCACCAGGGTCTGCTCCAGGCCAGCTCCAGACCCGGCACCGGGGCCAGCACCAGGAAAAACTCGGCCAGCACCGGGACAAACCTGAGCAGCACTGGGGACCCCACTGGGGCCAGCACCGGGACGAACCTGAGCAGCACTGGGGACCCCTCTGGGGCCAGCACCGGGACAAACCTGAGCAGCACTGGGGATCCCTCTGGGGCCAGCACCGGGACAAACCTGAGCAGCACTGGGGATCCCACTGGGGCCAGCACCGGGACAAACCTGAGCAGCACTGGGGACCCCACTGGGGCCAGCACCGGGACGAACCTGAGCAGCACTGGGGACCCCTCTGGGGCCAGCACCGGGACAAACCTGAGCAGCACTGGGACAAACCTGAGCAGCACCGGGGACCCTCCAGGCCCAGCACTGTGAACCCCACCGGCTCTGCACGCAGGGCCAGCACCGGGACAAGCCCCGGCTCCGCTCCAGGGCCTCCACCGGGGCTCCTGCCAGGCCAAGGCCGCTCAAGCTCCGGGCTCATCCCCGGTTCCTCCTCAACCCAAGGTGAGGAGCCGGGACCGGGCGGGCCAGTGCCAGCGGTTCCGGTTCCCCCGCCTTCCTCCGTCCTGTCCCGGTGCCGGTTCCTCCGCCCTGTCCCGGTGCCGGTGCTCCCGGTGCCCCGGGGGTCCCCCCGCACTCACCAGCTCATGTTCCCCCTCCGCCCCGCGCCGCTCCCGGAAGTGCCGCCGCTGTTGGCCCCGCCCCTTCCGGGAGCGCTCACCCACGCCCCTCCCCCGGGGCCGCGCGCCGCGGTGACGCCACGCGGCGGGGACGTGACGTCACATGGTGGGGAGCGTGACGTCACGGGCAAGGCGCGGGGGACTAAGACCCTAAAATTCGTCCAATTTCGGTGCAAAGGCTGGAAATGGGACAGGGAGGGGTGGAGTTAAACCACTGGGAGCTGTGGAGCGTTCCCGGAGTGGGCGAGGAGAAGGAATTGCCTGGGTCATCCCTGGGGTGAGCCAGGAGAAGGAATTGCCTGGGTCATCCCTGGGGTGGGCGAGAAGGAATTGCCTGGGTCATCCCTGGGGTGGGTGAGGAAAAGGAATTGCCTGGATCATTCCTCGGGTGGGCAAGGAGAAGGAATTGCCTGGGTCATCCCTGGGGTGGGTGAGGGCATAGGGAGGGAGTGTCCAGGAACTTCCCATAAATGAGTGAGGGCAGGAGCATGAAGTGCCCAGGAACAGCCTGGAGCGGGCACAGGGAGGGGATGCTCAGGAGCATCCCTGAGGTGGGCAAGGGGAAGGAATTACCTGGGAGCATCCTGAGCTGGATGAGGGCACGGAGAGGGGATGCCCAGGGGCACAGGGAAGGGATTCCCAGGATGGGAGTGGGCAGGGGGTGCCCAGGGACACCCTGGGGTAGGGAGCAGCACGGGGAGGAGCAGGACTGCCCCAGTCAAGGAAATCCAAGGGATGTGCATTACCTTTAGAAGAGCAGGAAAACCCAATTTTGGGCAGAAACCCCCCAAATCCATCTTGAGGAGGCTGGACGGGGGTGGGAGGGACAGCAAAGTCATTTTGGTAACCAAAACCCCACCGCGTCCTCCACACTGACCCATCAGCCACCACCATCCGTGACCCCGGGATGCAGCAGAGCCCCCCAAGATCTGGGTGCCCTTGGACCCCCTTTTATCAGCCCAGGGTGACATCCTGGGGGTGGGAACAGGCTTGGTGCCACCGGGCTGGTGCCACCAGCCACATGCCAGCACACGGGGCGGAGGCCCGGGCCGGGCGCCAGGGGTGGCTTTATCAATTAGCAGGTGGAGGTAAACAGCGCGGTAATTACAGCCAGGGAGGATGATGCTAAACTGGGAAGGTGTTACCGACACCGGTGAGGACAGGGATTAGCCCAAAAGGAGCAGGGGGGGCAGATCCGGGGTGGGGGTGACCAGTGGGGAGGGTGGCCACCCCTACCAGTTGTCCCATTTTGTGCCGGGATGGGGAGGAGGAGCCAGGATGGGTGGAGAGGGGAGGTTGCGGAGTGTCCCGAGGGAAAGGGGTCGGTTTTGGGGTGCTGGTGGGTGTCAGAGCAAACCCCGAGGAGAGGCAGCCAGGAGGGTTCCTCACATGCCCATCCAGGTGTGGGCAGGCTGAGGAGGAAGAGGAGGGCTGGGGCTGGGAAGGTTTTGCCAGCAGTTCCTGCTGCCAGCTGGGCCAGGCTGCTGCTCCTGGCCCTGTCCCCACCACGATGCCCCTCACTGTCACCTCGGGGCGCAGGGGATGGGACAGAGCCGGCATGAGCCTGGATCTGTCGTCCTGATGGCCGCAGGGCTCAGGGAGCATCTCCTGTGGAGGTTGTGCTGTTTGTCCCCCTGTCCCAGGAGGATGAGCCTGGCCCCTTCCTCCAGAATGTTCATCCAGGGGTGGGGATGGATCCACACAGTCCCACGGGGTGGGAGATGAGGGCCAGGCGATCCAGAACCATCCAAGCCTTCTGTGGATGATGTCTCCTGCCAGGCAGTGCCAGAAGCTGAGCCAGAAGTGAGAAGATCAGAGAAGGATCCCACCAACATCTGTACTCCAGCTGCAAACCAGGAGCTTCTGGCTGTGGGTCCTCGTCGCTCCTGAGCCCAGGGACGGGGTCTCAGCCCTTGGTGCTCCTTCTGAGCAGCAAATCCCATCCCGTGGAGAGCTCTTGGATCCAACCACATCCTGCAAAGCCCCGAAGACCCTCAGCAGGGAGGAGCAAGGTGTCGGTGGCCTCCTCGGGACCCCGGTGCTCCCGTTGAGGAGGGAAAGGCAGCAAGTTCTGTGGAGCTGGTACATGACTGGAAGCCCTTCCCTCCTCCCCAGAACACAGATAGCCCAGAACGGGCATGGAAAGTGCCGTGTTTCCGTAGCAACCAACATTTTTCGTGCAAGGTGCTGCACGCACTCCCCGCGCTTTGCCACCCAAGGGTGCTCCTCACCTTCCTGCTCTGTGCCAGGAGGGTCCTGCCCAGCAGCCTGGCCGACAGAGTGGCTTCCCAGGGCTTGGTGGGCTCCTTCCCTCCTCCTCCTCCTCCTCCTCGCCCGTAGAAGGAGCCCAAAGTGCTGGTGCAACCTTGGGTGGCTCCTTGCTGGGGCAGCTCCTCTGCTGTGCCCGTTCCCAGGATCTCCAGCATTTTCCAGCACGAGCCACCAGTGGAGATGGGCAGCTCCAGCACCTCCAGCACCACCACAGCACCCTCAGGTGACGCTGGGGGCCGTGGTGGCTCAACCTGTGCGTGGCAGCTCCGGTTCCTGCCCACCAGAGCCATGCATGGGGACAGCGCGGGGACCGATGGCTCCCAAACCATCCCGCAGCCCCTCGTGGCTGCAGGACCTCCAGAGCACCGAGGGAGGGACAATCCCAGCTCATCCCAGTCCAGCCTGGCATGGCCACCAAACTCTCAATTGCTGGGAATCCACACAGAGACACCGGGGCCCACCCGGCACAGGCTCCAAAGCCAAGTCCTCAACACCACGAGATGCCATCCCTGGCTGGGCTCCAAAGCCAAGATCTCAACACCACAAGATGCCATCCCTGGCTGGGCCAGGGTCAGTCAGCCCCTGGATTTTCCCCAAATTAAAACCTTTCCAAGCCAGAGAGCTCAACAAACGGCCTGGAATGGGCAGAGCTGCCCGGGAATGGCCGGAGCAGCAGCTTCTCCAGGCCTGGCTGCACATCCAAATCACAAAGCAGGAAACCTGAGCACATTGCCAATGCTTTCACACCCCAGGAACACCAGGAAACACCACGGTGCCGATGCCAGCCACCAGCACTGCCAGCAAGGCCTTGGGAAACGACGCTTGTGGAAAACTCAACCCCAGCAGAGCTGGACCCGCGCAGACCAAGGGAACCCAGACCCGTGGTCTGGGATCCTCCAGCACAAAGCAGGAGCCCCAGGCCTCCATCCCTGGGGAAGGATCCAACCACCACACGCCACCGCTCCAAAACATCCAAGCGCCTCCAAAACTCCTTCTCCCACTCGTTCCTCGTGCCCGTGCGAGCGCCAGCGCTGAAACCCTGCCGGGTTATTTTTATCCTGAGCGATCCAGGCTGGGAAAAAAAATCCCCAGCGGGCGCTGCCCCCGGGGCGATTTGGCGGGCCAAGGGCGCGGGGGCATTACCGGCTGAAGCGGCGCGATCCTCTTTGGTGGCCCAAAGTCATCCCGGCAGCCGCGGAAGCCGCCGGCAAAATGGTGGCGGGGTCAAGGAGGCGGCGGCACGAGCGGGGAAAAACGGGATGGGAGGTCAAGGGCAAAGCAAGGAAGTGGTGGATTTTTTTGGGGAGAGGGTGGGTGCCCCCCCACATGCCTGTTGGGTGCTCCCCATCCCGGTTTTGGGTGCCCCTCATCCCGGTTGGGTGCCCCCATATCCCGGTTGGGTGCCCCACATCCCGGTTGGGTGCCCCCCATCCCGGTTGGGTGTCCCATATCCCGGTTTTGGGTGCCCCCCATCCCGGTTTTGGGTACCCCCCATCCCGGTTGGGTGCCCCATATCCCGGTTGGGTGCCCCATATCCCGGTTTGGTGCCCCATATCCCGGTTGGGTGCCCCATATCCCGGTTGGGTGCCCCCATCCCGGTTGGGTGCCCCACATCCCGGTTTTGGGTGCCCCCATCCCGGTTGGGTGCCCCCATATCCCGGTTGGGTGCCCCCATCCCGGTTGGGTGCCCCCATCCCGGTTTTGGGTGCCCCCATCCCGGTTGGGTGCCCCCATATCCCGGTTTTGATTGCCCCTATCCCAGGAAAGGGAGGATGCGAGGACGGAGCCGGTCGCCTTCGGGGTCACCCAGGTGGGTCTTGCCGTGCCGTCCTGTGGATAGAACTGAAGGAGAGGGAGGGGGACTGAGAAAAAAAAGTGGGTTATTTTTGTTTTTTGTTTTTTGTTTTTTTTTAAGAAATCGTATAAAAAATAATATTTAAGGAATTACAGCACTAGGAAAAAAAAATTTCCGTACAGACAGGTTTTAAAGTCGCCCGTAAAGAGACACAGCACCCACTTCCCTGCACATTTCAAGCTTTTTTACACTCCCCTTACACATTAAAGCCTTTTTTCCTTTACTTTCCAAACCAATATAGATAATTTTTAAGCAAATAAAGATATTTACTACAGATTTTGATTGTCAGCAAACACAATATATTTACTGCATTAGCATTTGCTCACAGTGCAAATGGTACAACAATACATCAGTTCAATATTTCTGATTTTTTCCCTTAAAAATGCTGTATGCATTAACTATCATATTTGCATTACAACATGACAAATGAGCAAATGAAATGTGTGTGAAAATTATCACCTTTTCACAATATCAAGCATAATTTTTTTTTTTTAACCTTAGTATAAGGTACTATAAATCCAAGAAATAAAAACATCCACAAAATATATTACATCTGGTATGATTTTTTTTTTCTCTAAGTACTCAACTTTATACAAAAGTCTTTCAAAAAATATCATTCCCTTAGGTTTGTGTGGTTAAACCTGATTGTGGTTTGTTTTTTTTTTTTTTTTTTGTTCCTTTCAGTTCACATAAATTAGACTGCATTCTTCCTCTTCTCTTTATTTTTTGTACGTTTTTAATGTGTTTTTTTGTGTTTTTTTTTTCACATGCAGACATCAAACCTGGATAGCACGACCTTTTGGCAACAAAGATTTTTTTTTCTTTTTAAGTCATTATTATTTTTGCTTAGTTTAGCTTAAATGTCTGAGCACAGTTTTATTAAAACAAAAGAAGAAAAAAATCAGAGCAGTCATGCAATGACATGCACATACCAGAAGGAGAAAGAAAAAAAAAATAAAATAATAAAATAGAGGACTAATTGATTTTTCTCCTCCATAGTTGGGTGGTTGTTTTAAAGTGACCAAATAAAATAAAATAAAAATATCTCACATTATAAAAAGTATTCAGCAAAATACTGGGGTGCTTTTTTTTTTCCTATATTTCTGTAAAGAATTTCCCTTCTGCTGAAAACAAACCAAAATAATAATAATAATAATAATAATAAAAAGGAAAAGAAAACAAAAATAAGAAAACAAACCCAAAAGCTGCTGCCGGGACATCGCTCCCCACCACCCCCGGAGTTGGGGGGACCCGCAGAGCCGCCCCCCACCCCACCAGCCCGGCTTGGGGGGCTGAGCCCTCTTACCTCCAACACGGGGAGCCGGTGCTTGGGGACATGGAGGGGACACGGGGCTGGGGGGGACAACGGGGGCNTCACGGATCCTGGAGTGCCCAGCCCCAGGGGAGCCGGGCAGGACGGGATCGGGGTGGATCCTGGAGCACACAGCCCCGGCAGGACCGAGCCCGGGGATCCAGGTCAGCCGGGATTATTCCCGGGCAGCCCACAGCCAGGCCGGGCGGGACGGACCCGGGAGGTGCCGGGTGAGGGCCGTAGGGTGCGGGAGAGTCGGAGCCGGGAGAGCCGGGATGGGGCAATCCAGCCGGGATCCGGGCGGTGCGAGTAATCCAGGTGCGGGAGCAGGCATCCAGGAACAGGGTGCGGGCAGCAGGGATCCGGGAGAACCGGGCAAGGAGGGTGCGGACAGCCCGGCCCCGGGCGGTGCGGGTGTGGGCAGCCGGGATCCGGGAATTGCAGGAACAGGCAGCCGGGATCCAGGCAGTGCGGGCAGCCCGGCCCCGGGCAGTGCAGGTGGAAGCAGCCGGGATGTGCAAGGAGCGGGAGCAGGCAGCCGGGATCCAGGTGGTGCGGGCAATCCCAGCGCGGGCAGCGCGAGTCCGGGCAATCCGGGTGCGGGCAGTGCGGGTCCCGTCGATCCAAGTGCAGGCAGGATCCAGGTGCGGGCAGCCTGGACCCGGGCAATCCGGGTGCGGGCAGAGCGGACCCGTCGCAGCACAACCCCGGTATCCTGAACACCGTGGGGTTCCCCCCGGAGCGGTGCCGAGGGCAAGGGGAGGAGAAGGGGTGCCACCGCGCCGCCCCCCACAATCCCTCAAGCGCACGTGGTGACGGCGGGGGCGAGGGCGACGGGGGGCGAGGTGGTGGCGGTGGCGGCGGGGGGTGCGGCAGGGGGCTGCCCACCCGAGCCCTTCTCGGCCTTCTTCTCCTTCTGCTTGAGGTGGATCTTGGCGTGCCGCTTGCGCTCGTCGGAGCGGGCGAACTTGCGGCCGCAGAACTCGCAGGCGAAGGGCTTCTCCCCGGTGTGGGTGCGGATGTGGGTGGTGAGGTGGTCGCTGCGGCTGAAGCTCCGCATGCAGATGCGGCACTGGAAGGGCTTGTGGCCCGTGTGGATGCGGAGGTGGCGGGTGAGCTCGTCGGAGCGGGAGAAGCGGCGGTCACAACCCTCGGCCGGGCAGGCGTGGGGCCGCTCGTGGAGCGGGGTCTTGCTGGGCCGGTTGGGATACTTGCGAGGTCGGATGGGCTTGAGGGTGAGGGGTGGCTGCGGCAGCCCCCCGAAACCCGGGTGGATCTGCTTGTCCTTGAAGGCCTTGATGGTCTCCAGCGGGGTTATGGGGGGCGGGTTGACGCGGATGGGGTCCAAGCTCTGGAAGGGTTTGTGCTCCGTGATGGTGCCCATGTCGTTGGGGTGGTGGTAGAGGTTATAGTCTGGGATCATGGGGAAGAGGTTGCTGTCCAAGGCGGGTTTGGCCGCCTGGTAATCCTGGGGGGAGTAGGTGAGGCCAGGGTTGCTCTGGGGGTCGTGGAAGGAGACGGGCTCTGGGTAGAGGTCACTGCAGGAGGAGTAGGGCGGCAGCGCGGGGTACATCTGGTCCACCTCGCCCTGCGGCGGCCCCATGCTGCCCGCCGAGCTCTGCGTGCTGGTGAGCGCGCCCGAGGACGGAGGCACCCCCAGGATGCCGGCGCTCATCAGGCTGATGATGTTGTCCTGGCACCAGTTGGAGGGCGAGTCGAAAGCGAATTTCCCCAGGTAGGTGACAGTCTTGTTGCCCGGGGCGGGTTGAAAAGTGCCCGAGTAGGAGGACAATTCCTGACCGGCCTTTTCGTTCGCTAAGCCAATGTCCATAACATTATCTGCAAAGTGCGAGAGAAGCGGGGCAGGGTGAGCCGGGAGGGCCCGCGGGGGAGCACCGGGGATGCACCGGGGGTTGCTCCGGGGAACGGAGATTCACCGGCTCCCTCTCGGCCCGCTCGTCCCCTTCCCCTCGCCGCTTCCACCCCGCGTATGCGGCGCTGCCTGCCGGGGGTCCCGACGATGCGGGGCCGCCCGCGCCGCCCCCGCGAGGAGC
>VWYI01029326.1:169661-202195 GCA_013399455.1 Anthoscopus minutus
CCATACAAGGCCTGGATCCGGCCCCGCCTCCGCTCCCTTCTTTGGCCGCCGGTTCCGGCGCCCCCGGCGCTGCCGAGGTGCGGGGCGGGCGCGGGGCGCTGAGGGGGATCCACAGCCCTCTCCCACCCCGGGCAACACCGCCCCGGGGCGCGGGGGTGAGGAGGGGGTCCCGCTGACACCGCCGTGCCCCAAGCGTGCCCCGCGTCCTTCCCCGTGGCCGCATTCCCACGGTGGGAGCGCGCCCGCAGCCGCAGCGCCGGGGATGCTGCGGGGGCCCCCGGCTCCCAGGGCCCCGCGGGTCAGAGCAGGGATCTCCCCAAAATTAAACCGCCCCTCCTCAAGCCGTGATTGTGCCCGGTAACAACAACACCGCCCGGTTCCTCCCGGTTTGTAGCCGAGGGGTGCGGGTTTGCTCAGCCTTATCGGCACCCACGGGCGAGGGTCCCGTGGGGAATTCCTGCTCCCGGGCGAGCAGCTCCTTGCCCGGCACTGGAAAACTCCGCTTCCCCTGGAGTGCCAGCCCCACGCTCGGGTCACACCCACCCGGGTGGGTCTGTCCCCCGAGGGTGACAGTGGCAGGGAAGTGTGAACGCTGCCGCCCCCGACACGAGTGGCACCTGCTTCCCGCTGGGAATGCAGCAGTACCCTGCCCGGTCGGGACGGCCGGGGCTGTGGGTGCACCCCAAACTCTCGCCGTGGGGTTTAGGCTGGGTTTAAAGCTCCTGAGTCATGAGGACCTGCCGCTAAACCCGGCTGGTGAGAGCGGGACAGCGCAGGCAGTGACAGCGGTTTGGTTGGGAACGGCCTTAAGCCAAAATAAACCGAGGCAGACTTAGACTGGCACGGAAACGGCCGCATGGGGGTTGGACTGGCTTAGTTACAGCTCAGCTTAGTGAGTCGGAGCATCCCGAGCAGAGCTCTTTACCCAGCGGCAGGGGGGAGAAAACAGAGAGAGTCTCACCTGGGATGGCTCTGGATGGGTTTAAATTACAGCCCAGGCTGGAGGGAGTCTGCAGCTCAGAGGTTTCATTTTTTTTTTTTCCGTCATCCCACACACCTGCCTCGTGTGAACCCCGTCCTGATCCAAGCGTTTCAGTAACCTGGATCATCGTGTATTCCATGCACATGGATCTTCCCCCTGCCCTGCTCAGGGGAGACCCCACCTGCAGTGCTGGAGCCGGGCTGGGAGCGCTGGGGTGTTCACCTGGAGAAGGGAAAGCTCCAGGGAGAGCTCAGAGCCCCTTGCAGGGGCTCCAGGAGAGCTGGAGAGTGATGGAGTGACAGCACGAGGAGGAATGGCTTCCCACTGCCAGAGGGCAGGGTTGGATGGGATTTTGGGAAGGAATTCCCGGCTGTGAGGGTGGTGAGGGGCTGGGATGGAATTCCCAAAGCAGCTGCGGCTGCCCCTGGATCCCTGGAAGTGCCCGAGGCCAGGCTGGACGGGGCTTGAGGCAGCCTAGGACAGCGGGACGTGCTCCTGCCCTGGCTGAGCTTTGAGGTCCCTCCCCAGCCAATTCCAGAATTCCATGAAATGCTGCCATCCCTCCTCCCTTCCAAATGTCCCACACCAGCATTGCCCCACTCCCCCTCACCTCACCGCAGCCTGCGCAGGGGCTGTGACAAACAGTGACATTATTTAATGCCGCCGTGGCCAGTCCCTGTGACACCCACCCAGGCGCTGGCAGTGTCCCCTCAGGAAGGAACCGAGAGCCCCCAGCTCCCGCTGCCGCCACCCCAACCCTCCCTCGGGGCCCGTGTGATGCTGAGAGCAGCCACATCTCATCCCCAGACCTCGCAGGTCCCCGTGGGGCCGGCACCGTGTCCCCCTGGCCGCTGTCCCCTGACAAACCCCGGGGTGACTTCTCCGAGCTCCTCTCGCTCTTGCGGCCGACCGGGCTCTGATTCACCTGCCGGGAGCACTGCAGGTGCTGCGGCCACGCTGCGCATCCTCGGGGGACCCCTGCGCTTCCAAAAGCGGAGTTCGTCAGGGGTTTTTCCACCTAATTAACGATAGCTTAATTGTACTTACAGGGAAGGGAGCACGAGCCCAGATTTCGTGCCTTGCGGCGAGGCTGATGGGCTGCCCGTTCCCTAAAATTCGCTTGGGCTGAGCTGAGCCTGGACAGAGCTGAGCCTTGAAGGCTGGGGGACACCACGAGCTGCTGCTGAGCGGCTCAGGAGCTCTGGGAAGCTCCACGCGGAGCTCGGCTCCGCGTTTCAGGCTCTGAGCTCCACAGAGGGAGAGAGGGATCCCCTGTAACGATGGCGATGATCACCATCATTGTCACCTCATCCTGGATCACAAAGGACGCTCAGGCACGGAGCCCCAGGCGCACTCCAGAACACCGAGATTCTCCTCTGCAGCGCTTGGATTCGCTGCGGATGCCGATCTGGGGCTGGTAAGGTCACGGAGTCGTAAACAGAGTGTGGCTGGTGGGGACCTGAAAGGTCACCGGCCTCCTACCCCCGGGGGACGACTGTGCCGGGGCCGTGCGTGTGGGCGGCTGCCTGGATGGTCGGCAGCACAAACTTCTCCCGAGCAGCTTGGAGAGGGGAAAAAAATACACCCCGAGCCGCCCAAACCGCGGGGTGGGCGTCTCAGGGTATCTGGTCAAGCCTCGTGGTTACTCAGCGCTGTGAGTTTTGTTTTGTTTGCGAGTGCTGAGCTCCTGTGGCACTTCAGAGGTGTCGGTTCACTCTGGCAAGCAACAGCTGCCCAGATGTGGCTGTGGCAGCAGCAGTTTATTCTCTGAGCATCCCGTGGCCTGGCGTGAAAGATGCTCAGCGCTGGCAGGGACGGGATTCAGGGTAATCTGTAATTTCTGGGGGAGGAGAGACTTTCTTTGTTGTTGTTGGGCGTGGGAAATCTTCATTTCAGGCCAAATTCTGGCTGAGGGAACCTCAGCCAGGAGAAACTGCTGGGCAGCCTTCCTGATCCCAGACCAACACATTCCCAATGCCCGCCTCACCTTGGTTTTCCTGATGTGCCTGTGAAAACTCCACACCCTCCTCCTCCGGAAATATTTGGAAACACTCGCTCTGAAATATGCATGGAAAAGGAGATGGGCATTTCCCTCATGGAAATGGAGACTGGCATCTCCTTCACGGAAAAGGAGATGGGGCAGATCCATCATGGAAAAGGAGAGGGGCAGATCCCTCTTGGAAAAGGAGATGGGGCAGATCCCTCATGGAAAAGGAGATGGGGCAGATCCCTCTTGGAAAAGGACACTGACATTTCCCTCCTCCTGCAGGAGTGCCAGGGACCCACAGGCAGAACTTTCTGCCTTGAGGTGTCCCTGGGTAGATCCCAAAGAATGGATCCCCATAAGCCAAACCCCCGGGTGGCTGGTGGGGGGAACTCTGGGAGCAGTGTGGGTGGCTGTGGGATGCCCTTTCCTGCCTCAGTTTCCCCCGTGGCAAGGCAGGGATCAGCCCTGCCTCACCCTGTGTGGCAGCAGGATGAAAAGCTTGGGATGGGGAGGAAAAGCCCTTTGGAGCAGAGCTCCAAACATCTTGCTGATCCTGGGAAATGGGTTCTGGGTGGCTGGGCTTGGTTCCTGAAGGGAACAGCCCTGGGAGATGGCTCGAGGCCAGGGGTGCACCTGCAGGAGCCTTCGGGGGGAGGCTCTCCCCAAAGAGCATCCCACAATCCTGCTGCTCCCAGGGGTGACACCAACCCCACAACTCCTGCTGCTCCCAGGAGTGGGTGACACCAACCCCACAACTCCTGCTGCTCCCAGGAGTGGGTGACACCAACCCCACAACTCCTGCTGCTCCCAGGAGTGGGTGGGTGACACCAACCCCACAACTCCTGCTGCTCCCAGGGATGGGTGACACCAACCCCACAACTCCTGCTGCTCCCAGGGATGGGTGACACCAACCCTACAACTCCTGCTGCTCCCAGGGATGGGTGACACCAACCCTACAACTCCTGCTGCTCCCAGGGATGGGTGACACCAACCCCACAACTCCTGCTGCTCCCAGGAGTGGGTGACACCAACCCCACAACTCCTGCTGCTCCCAGGGATGGGTGGGTGCCCCCAGGCTGTGCCAGCAAGGGGCTGCTGGGCGCTCTGGGGGAGCTGGGAACCTCTGGGACATCTCAGTCCGACACGAGTCTGCTTTTCCAAGCCTTTCCTGTTATTATCCAGCTGGGGAACAATAGCGGCGGCAGCTGGCGCAGTGCGACCTGCAGATAAGGAGACAGCTGATTAGCAGGGAAACGACAGAGAAGGCCCAGAGTGAAAGTGGTCCCGAGGGAGCAGCAGCGGCGGGAAGGATAGGATTCCAGTCAGGGATCAGGCACGGAGAGGCTGCAAACCCAAAGATGATTTTATGGGACCATGGCGGCCCCAGGCAGGAGCCCTGGAGTGACCCCACTTTTGCAGAGGTTTGCAGAGAGGGACCACAGAGGCGTTTTTTAACGCGAAACCAAGAAACAGAAGAGGAACTGGACTCTGGAATCACAGCTCCCAGAGCCGGGCCGTGACACAACTCTCTGGAGACGCGAGCGATTCCCTGACCGAGAGGAGCAGAGGACACCAGGAGCCCCCAAATCCCCCACATGCCATGGAACAAGGGCTCGGTGCTTTGTCAGCGCACAGGGGTGAATCCAGAGTGCTGCGAGGGGCGGGATGTCCTCCCAGACTCACAATTCCAAAGGCAGCGTGCCTGGGAAAAAGCGCTGCTCCCGAGGGCTGCGCTGCAAGCGGCGCAGGAGAAACTGGGGAGAGGCCAAAGGCGAGGGATCTGTGAGCCATTGAAACCAGCCCGGGGGGAATTCGCCATTTCCTAGCAATGAGGAAATGTGAGGTTGGCTGAGGACCCGCGGGGCTGCGGGCAGGGGATGGGAAGCGAGAGCTGCCGACAAGTGAGGACAGGCCGGGCCGGGGCCGCGGGGCGAGTCCGTCCGTGCTGGCCGGGGAGCAGCAGGGGCGGCTGCCAGAGCCACCCGGCTCTTGCCACCACACCTTGGGATGCAAAGCCCGGCAGGCATCCGCCTCATGCCGCAGCCAGCTGGGATAAACCGGGCAGTGCCAGGAACCCCGGGCACGGCAGCTCCTGGGCAGGAGCGAAGCTGCTAGGCTGGGACCACCGTATCAAAAACACTTTGGGCTTTTTTTTTTTTGTTTTTTTTGTTTGGGTTTTTTTTTGTTTTGTTTCGGCCTGCCGAGGAGCGTTTTGGGGCAAACCACATCTGAAGGTGCTCGTGGCTCCCGGAGGAGTGGGAGAGGCTGGGAGCTTCCCACCGCCGCAGACAAACCCAGCTCAAAGCGACTCAGGGTGCAGCTGAAAGAGGAAACAAAACCTGGGCTGAGTTTCTCCTCGCTGAGTATCCTTTGAATGCTCTTCCCGGGATGCCTGGCAGCGTCTCTGGGCACAGCTGAGCTGCTGCTTTCCCTCAGGAACAGCTGGAATTTGCATCCCAGGATTCTGCCGGAGCCCGGCTGAATGGTCCAGCCCCAATAAGCAGGACAAGGGACCCCAAAACTAAACCAGCTCTAACAGGGCCCCGAGCCCCCAGACAGCCCCACAAAGCTCCTCTGATGTTATACAGCATTTAGGATATAGCAATAATCATTAATTATTTTTAATTAATCAAACCATCTCTGCAGGACCAGCCTGCACACCTCTTGCTGCCCGCCAGTCCCCTCTGGGTGCTGGCACGGACACGGAGGTGGGGACATGTCCCTGTCCTCTCCTTGCCTGCCTTCCCTATTACTTCAGGAGCCCTAAATTCCTGCCAGGGCGCAGGTGCCTCTCCCAGGGCCCGCCCGGCTGCCAGCTCCTGGAGCAGCAAAGCCGAGCAGCAGCTCCCAGCCCCACCCCAGCCCCGCGGCACCACGGGTCCCCCAGACCGGGGGCTTTGTGTGTCCCCAGCACGAGGATGAGGGATGAGCTCCTCACTGGATCACGCCAGCGTCGCCCACCCCGCGGCTGACGCGCAGAGCCGGGTGCCTCAGCATCCCGTGGGGCTGCTGATGTTCAGCCGGCCGGGGGATTCTCCCACGTCGGCTCCCAAAACGGGCAGCTCCGCTTGTCCCCACGCCGTGCGTCCCCAGCAGCACGTGGGGATTCGGGGATTAGCGCTCCTGACCTATTTCCCGCGGGGGTGCAGCCAGGCTTAGCTCAGGGAACGCTTGAGGAGTGCGGAGATCTGCAGATAGAGGAGCTCCCGAGGTGCGAGATATCAGTAATTAATTCGCAGGTTGATATAGTTATGCGCTTAGATCATCATCAGCTGATGCTGCTAATCCCTTCTTGAGCAAGTCCCCAGCTGAGGGGGAGCTGCTGCCTGGCACTGCCGAGCTCCTGGCAGCTGCGTTCTCCCTGTGGCATCCCCAGGTGCCACCGAGGCTTCGGGGGTGCCAGGAGTGTCCCCCAAGTCCCACCCCGGCTTTAAATCTGCATTTTCCTGGGATGAGGCCTCTGCACCGGAGCCAGGGCTGCCCCCCTTGAGCCAGGGGCTGAGACTTTCTCCCATTAATTATGTCAGTGATTATTAAAAACAGGTAATTGTTACCCTGTTGGCTTAGGGCTCGTGTTTAGCACGAGCTTCTCCTGGCCTCCAGCCTAGTTTTGGGAAGGAACACCCCCCATGTGCTGCTGGGTGCTGCTGTTGCTCAGCAGGAGCACTCGGTTTTCACGAGTTCATTGTTAATTTTGAAACTCCAAGTCCTTCTCTCCCTCAGTGGAGTGGGTGGGTTTGCTTTGGGAAGGGGCTGGAATTGTCCCAGCCCAGCTCAGAGCCCCATCCTGGGAGAGCGAAGGGGAGCTGTGTCCATCCCACAGCCATGCCTGGGCTCACAGCCCCCCAAAATCCCTGGGATTCTGTGTTTCCATGGGTTTGTGGCCTTGGAATGCAGCTGGGCTCTGCAGGGCTGGTGAATCCATGCTGGAATTCCTGGGCTGTAGCTCCCACCTTACACCTGATCCCACACCTGAGCTCAGCCCACTCTGTTTTCCCCCAACCCTTCACACGAAGAAGTCACAAAGCCACGCCAGTGGAAAGTCGAGGTAACAAACACAAATAAAACTTCCTCTGGAGGCTAAAAATGACACCCATAGACAGCAAAAAAAACCCAAACTTCTCTGGGTGACAATAACAGAGCGTGGAGCTATTTCAGTGTTGGGCTGTTCCATTGCAGCGCTGGGGTTGTGGCTGCTCAAAACCAGCCGCTTCCCCAGGGATGTGACGTGTTTCCTTTCTATCACAAACTGATTTAGAAGCAAAACTTTCTACATTTAGGCAGCTGAGAGGCTCAGCTTCTCTTTTCTCCCTCGTGCCCATGGTGAGCGAATGGAAGAAGAGATAAAGAGGGTGGGACCAGCCCGAAGTGACTGTACGTGGCTTCCTCCTTGTGAGTTTTTTCCTTTGCTCTTTCTAAATAATCAAAAAGTGAACCAGAAAACCACAATTAATATTTTCCACGCCGTGGAGGCCTCGTGTGCATCCCAGTGAGAGTTTGTGGCCCGGGGCTGGCCAGGGCTGCTGCGTTTGCAGCCCTGAGTGGGTCCAAGTGCCCCCACAAGGCCACGGGTGCCTGGTCCTGGCAGGGATCATCCCACCACAGGGATATTGCAGCCAGCTGGGCAGATTCCTGGTCTAGATCATTTCTTCCTCCATCACAATCCTCGTGCTCATCCCCATTCTCATTCTCCATCCCCATTTCCATTCTCCATCCCCATCCTCATCCCCTTTCCCCAGTCTCAATCCCATCCCATTCCATTCTATCTCCATCCTCTATCTCTTTTTCCATCCCCATCCCCATTCTCATCTCCTCTCCTTCTCCATCTTCATCCTCACCCCCATCCTTGTTCTCCATCCCATTTTCCACCCATTCCATCCACATTGCCACCTCCATTTCCATCTCCACTCCCATCCATCTCCTCATCTCCATTCTCCATCTCTGTCCCCATTCCCATTTCCATTCTCCATTCCATCCCATCCCATCCTGTCCCATCCCCATTCTCCATCCCATTCCTGTTTCCATGCCCATGTCCATTCTCCATCCCATTCCCATTTCCATTCTCCATCCCATTCCCGTTTCCATGCCCATTTCCATTCTCCGTCCCATCTCATTCCTACTTCCATTCTCCATCCCATTCCCATCCTATTCCTGTTTCCATGCCCATTTCCATTCTCCATCCCATTCATGTTTCCATTCCCATTTCCATTCTCCATCCCATTCCCGTTTCCATTCTCCATCCCGTCCCATCCCGTCCCATCCCATCCCCATTCTCCATCCCATTCCTGTTTCCATGCCCATTCCCATTTCCATTCCCATTTCCATTCCCATTTCCATTCCCATTTCCATTCTCCATCCCACTTTATTTCCAGTCTCCATCCCATTCCCATTTCCATTCTCCATCCCATCCCATCGGTGCAGGGATCACTCTGGGCCCTGGCTCCCAGCGATCCCCATGGCAGCTCAGCTCAGCTCCTCTCATCCCCAGTTAAACCCAGGAATGACAGTGATCATTTCCTAGAAGGATAAACATCCGATTGCCTTTTCTCCACCAAAAATAACCACCCCAGCCACGAGGAGCTGAGGGCAGGGAGGGAAGTTTGATGGATTTTGGCTGCCGGATGCCAGCGGAGCCGTGACCTCTCATTTACACCGGAGCCTCGCTCCGACCTGCCAGGCCAATTACACCCTGCTCTGAGGGCAGGGATAGAAAAAGAGAAGGAGAAATCCAACTTTAGCAGACTTCCATGACATCTCACAGTGTCATTTCCTCTGCTGCTAATCTTAGCGCCAGTGGCAGCGGGGTTCGTGCTGGGTTTTTTTTTTCCCTGGGTTGTGGTGTTGCCCGGCTTCCTTTTTTTGTTGCTTTCCTTTCCTGCAGCTTCACCCAGCGCTGTGTGCCCAGGGCAAGCCTGGATCCTGCTCCTGCACCCCCCTTGGATACCCTGATCCCTCCGGGAGGGGACATGAGCTCTGCAGGAGCTGGTGTGGTTCAGGCAAAGAGCGACTTCCTGGAGGGAAAGTCCCCAGGAAGGACTGAAACCCACATTTAACCCCCCCAATGCAGGACTGAAATCCATATTTAACTCCCCAGGACTGAAATCCATATCTAACACCATGCAGGACTGAAATCCATATTTGACTCCCCAGGGCTGAAATCCACATTTAACCCCCCAGTGCAGGACTGAAATCCACATTTAACCCCATAATGCAGAACTGAGATCCACATTTAACCCCCCAATGCAGGACTGAAATCCATATTTAACTCCCCAGGACTGAAATCCATATTTAACAGCATGCAGGACTGAAATCCACATTTAACCCCATAATGCAGAACTGAGATCCACATTTAACCCCCCAATGCAGGACTGAAATCCATATTTAACACCATGCAGGACTGAAATCCATATTTGACTCCCCAGGGCTGAAATCCACATTTAACCCCCCAGTGCAGGACTGAAATCCACATTTAACCCACCAGGACTGAAATCCAGGTTTAATCCCCCAGGCAGGACTGAAATCCACATTTAACCCCCCAGTGCAGGACTGAAATCCAGGTTTAACCCCCCAGTGCAGGACTGAGATCTGCTCTCACTGCCCGGGGCCCAGGGAAGGTGACCAGCAGGATGGAACAGGGATGTTTTTTTCGGGATCAGGTCGCTCTGTTCCAGACCCAGGCACTGATGCAGAGCTGAGATGCAGCAACCAGAGCCTCACAACCCCTGTGAAGGATCCCAGGCCTCCCTGTGCAGCCCTGAGCGACTCATTCCCTTGCGCCTCAGTTTCCCCTGCCTGCAAAACATCCTGGGCTCCTGCTCCCCGTGGTTTATTCCAAGGGGAATATTATTCCTGGCCATGGGCAGGACAGAGGTGGCTTTGTCACAGCGCAGACGCCGGGGTGTGCTTCAAGGAGGGCCTGCAGGCGGGTGAATCTGAGCCTCGGAGAAAACCGAGGCTTAGATGAAAGCCTAATTAAGGAGCTAATTAAAAGGGAGGCCCAGCTAAGTGGCCAGTAGTCAGAGCTCTGCTGATTTATGCCTTTAATTTTGGTTTTGCTTTCCAAGAGAAACGGGCTGAGGGCAAAGGCAGGGCAGGGGCAGTGCCTGGTTCCCACGTGGTGCCCCCCCAAGGGACCCTTGGACTGGCATCACTGTCTCTGTCCCCTCCTGGGTGACCCTGGGGTCAACTGAACGAGGGTCTGGCTGGCCACCTCCTGCTCCCATGGCCCACAGGGGTCTGCTCATCCCATTCAGATCCCAAAATCCACCTGGCACTGCCAGTGCCCCGCGCTCACTGCCAGCACGGAGCCCCGTGTGCTCCATCCAAATTTTATTCATGAAGCTGCAGGCATCAAAGTCCCCAAAGTGCCAGGGGGACATGCAGGGGGTCAAGAAATGGGGTGAGGGGAGGAGAAGGGGTGATGCCAGAATTCCTGGGACACCCAGGCGAGCTGGGACACCTCTTGGCATGTTCCCCAGAGGGAAAGAGAACCTTGGCTCTGGGAGGGGAGGGCTTGGGGTTGGTGCTGGGGCTCTGGGCTGGGAGCAGGGTGGGTTCATCCTCGGTGGGTCCTGGGGTCCCCTCTGCTCCGGGCAGAGGTGGCTCTGTGCTGTGGGGATGGGCAGGGCAAGGAAGGGATGGCCGGAGTTAATCCTTGTAGTTCTTGGTGAGGAACTGGGTTGAGGCCACGGGGTGGCCCAGGTGAAAATCCTCCACGAAGTCCTTCAAGTCCCAGGTGCCTGGGGAGAGAGGAAAAGGGGGTGAGCAGGGCTGGAGCAGGGCTGGAGAGGGGAGCAGCCCTGTGCAGCTGCTGCTCTGCCCCAAACCACATCCTGCACATCCTGGGAGGCCCCAGGGACAGTGGGGAGTCACGGGGACCCCGGCTCTGGGCCTCCTCTCCTGCCCCCCGACCTTTGGAGCAAAGCTTCCTACGAGCCTACCCCGGGGGTGGCCCGGCTGGAAACCCCCCTGGCGGTGTCACAGGACGCGGGTGTCCCCGTCCCCCTCGCTGGCGTTCTCTGAGCCGCTGCTCCACAGGCTCCTGCAGCCACGGGGGTTCCTCATTCCTGGCCCTCCTCCCGTGCTGCCTGCCCTGACCCCAGGCGAGGTCTGGGGGCAGCTTGTGCTGGATCCAGCTGTGGTTTTTCCCACGTAGGCAGCAGGGAAACTCTCTCCAGGGTGAAGGGCAGGAGGGATTCGCTCATACCCGGCCCCTGTGAGGCAGAAATCCCCGTGTGCCCCGCCAGGGTCGGGCACCCAGCCTGGGTCTGGCTGCCGGAGGATCCCGCTCTGACCGGAGGGACTTTCCCTGGCACCCAAACAGCTCACGCTGCCCCTCCTTGTGGGCCACCGGGGAAAGGGGCCCGCGGTTGATCTGAAACCTGTCCTCTGCTCTTCCTGGCTGCTCTTTAATGTCACGCGGCAGCCTGGCAGCCTTTATCTGCTGTCGCATCTCAGCCTCGACCCGAGCGCAGCGTCCCCTTTGCTCTTGCAAAAGTGCTGAGCAAAACCTGAGCTGCTGCATCACCTGCGTGGGGTGGTGATGGCTCGGGGAGCTGCTGGAGCTCCCACCTGCTCCTCACCTCGGGCTCTGAGCTCCAAAAAAAGCTCTGGAGATTCTCGCGGTGACGGCACCGCATCCTGCGACCTCCGGGAGCTGCGAGAGGCCGCGGCTGGGATGCTCCAGGGCCCGGGAAGGAGCTCACAGGATGCTCAGGAACGGCCCTGCATCCCACATTCCAGCTGGGATGAGATGCTGGAACGCACCAGGCTGTGCTGGAGGGTCCCAGGCGTTCCCTGCCACCCTCCGAGGGTCCAAACAAGGATGAGAGCAAGGGGAGTCCCAGTGTCCTGCACGGGGGTCACCGCCAGCAGGGACACAGAGCCCAAATCCCGCCCTGGCAGGAAGGACAGCTCCAGCTCCTCACGTCGGGGTCTCAGCCCAACCCCCTCAGTGCTGGGGGTCCCGCTCAAGGTGGCACCAGGGGAAGGAGCCTCGGGGGGTGCCGCTCCCACTGCGCCCGCAGCCTTCGCCGGGTGCCTTTCATCCGGAGGGGTTCAAAGCGCTCGGAAAACCCCACGGGAGAGCAGCCGGTGCCACGCGGGACCGGGGTGAGAGCGAGACGCGGCACCCCCGGCTCCCAGGGGCGCCGGAGCTGTCACTGATGCTCGCGGGGCCCCCGGAGAGGCGCGGATGAAAGGAGCCGGGGGAGGCAGAGCCTCTGCGGGGCAGCAGGCGCCGGCCCCGGCCCTCGCCCCGCTCGTGGGGCCGGGGTTTTTCCTGACCTACTTTCCTACCTGCCCTGGCACCGCTTGTGCCCGGCCTGTCGGGGTAGGGGAAGCCGCGGGGCAGCCGAGGCTGTGCCAAAGTGGGGGGTGCCAGACTTGGATCCCCCTACCCCAAATCCGAGCCCTCGGGTGCTGCCCCGAAGCGGGTGCCCCATCCCGGCGTGACCGACTCCCGGCACAGGGTGACATCCCCGCGCCAGCCACCCCAAATCACCCCAGCTGGCTCCCAGGGCTGGGGACTGTGAGTCACTGCGATCACGGAGCCGGGAAAGGAGCAGGGGGCCAGCCGAGGTCGCGGTGCCACCGTCCCCTCTCCCTGCCGCAACAATACGGCGTTTCATCCGTGGCTTGGTCCGCTTTCAAGCTCATTTCCCAAAGGATTAAATCATCCCACTTGGCCCTTATCTGCGCACCCGCCGGAGGAAGAGGAGTGCCCGCTGACACCCACACGTGCGCGGCCGCCTGAGCCCGGAGCACCCGATGGGGAAACTGAGGCACGAGGCAACCGCTTGAGCTGGGGAAGCTCGGCATCCCTGATCCCACAGGTTTTTCCCAGCGCTGCCGTTGTCTCCTGCCCACCCCCCCAAACGCCGCTCCCCTCCTCCCCCGGCCCCCCGGCTGTAATTTATCAGCCTCATCAGCGGGAACGTTCTCCTGATGGGAGCCCTGACGCTTCTGTGCCAAGATTAATGATGTCCCAGCGGAGGTGGGCGGGAGGCCGGCAGCTGCTTTGGTCACCATTCAGTGACACCCGGGGACTCGGGCCGGCACCGCGTTCTCCCCGCAGCCCTTGGCCGCCTCCCGTCCCAGCCGCAGCCTTTCCCTCCCCGCCGGGGCCCGGTCCAACCCGATTTTCCAGCTGGGTGGATCGGATTGGAGGCGCACAAGGTCGGCTCATGAGTCAATGCCGCTGCCCCGATCCGGAGCTGGAGAGGGATGGAGCCACAGGCTGGCCGGGCTCATCCCTGTCCTTGCTCCCCAAAGGACTGGTCGTTTCCCGGAGGCAAAATTTCTGGGAGGAAAAAAAGCCATTCCCGGCTATAAAACAGCTTTCCGGCGCAGGAGGGGCTTTGGGAATGCCGGAGGTGATGGGAAAAGCTGGAAGCAGAGGGATGAATTCAGGTGCAATTAAGCCTCAAGATTCTGTACTAATTAAAGATCCCCCCTTGACGAAAGATAATTTTAATTCCCCAGCACCACAGCCGGGGTCTGGTGGGTGCCTGAATTCCCCCCGCTGAGGGATTTTCCGTGGATCGAGAGCCTGCGGCCGGCGCTGCCGCCTCGGGATGCGACGGTGGCTGTGACATTTCACAGACCACAGATGATTATCTTGCATCTCCCCAAAACACAGCCAGGGCTTGTTACACTCCTGGCTGCAAGGGAAGTGGGGTGAGAGGCAGGAAGAGCTGTGGGGACACCCCAAATGTCCCCACCTTCACTCCTGAGCGGGGACAGAGCTGGTACTCGATGACAATTTAGCGGCACGGCCAAAAACTGAAGTGAATCAGACACCAGAGGAGAAACTGAGGCTCTGAGTTATTTGCCCGAGGTCACACAGAGCCGGCTGGTGCCGGGATTGAGCAGAAACACTCACGGGGAAGGAGCAGGGTGGTTTTTTTACCCCTGATGAAACAAGATTTTTACTTAAGAGCCGCCCTGGAGAAACACCTCGGCCATAAACAACTGATTTCCACACTGCCACGAGTGACAGGGGGGACGTGCCCAGGTCCTGCAGCCCTTCCAGCACCCAACCTGCGCCCGTCAGTGCCATCCCAACCGGGACATCCCCACCGTGGAAACGTCCCCGCTCCCTCTGCACATCCAACCAAGGAGGGAGAAGAAACAGGGATTTGTTTTCCACGCTCGCCGCTGCCCCTCGCGATTTCAATTCGCGGGGATCTTTTCCAGGAGCAGGGACAGGCGGCGCGGGCAGGGCCTGGTTTAGTGCCCTCTTCTGGAGGCTGCGGCCGAGCTCTGCCATCCCGCATGGCATTGTCACCTCCCCCGGCTCGGCCGCGCTCCGTGCGGGACCGTGCCTGGCCCGGCCTCCAAAACACATCCCGTGCCAGGAGGGAATTTTCCTGGGAACTGAGCAGAAACGCTCCGGTGGGGCTCAGCTGTGCCGCGGGGAGGGATGCCCAGCACGGGGATGCAGCGCTGGAAGCTGGGCACATCCCGAGGTTGGAACGGGCCAGAGCCACTCCCTGTGCCCGCTCAGGACCGGTCCCTGTCCAGGGTTGGTGAGGATGGGCGTTCCTGTCCTCGGTGAGACGGTGATGTCGCTGTCACCAGATGCAGGACGGAGTAAAAGCAGCAAGAAGGGTTCATTTGAGGCCAAATAAGATGGGAAATTCCAAGCAAGGATGAGAACTGTGCCTGCGGCGTTGCCGGGAGAACCTGCCTCGCTTCTGCTGCAGGAGAGGAGCAAGGCAGAGCCCGGGCTGGGTTCCCATCCGTGATCCTGCGGGATTGGGGTCACCCCCTCCTCGTTCCCACCTTCTGTCTGCTCCTCTCCACGCGCTGCCTGGGCTGGATGCACCAGAGGATCCATCCACTGCCTTGGGGATGGATTTATTTAAAACCCTTGAGACTCCAAAATCTCATCCTTTGGCTGCTTTTAGGGCTCATTCCCTGGGAATAAACATGATGGGCCGTCCGTGTCTCAATCTAGCAGCATCACATCCAGGATGTGATGCAGCAGTGAAATGGTTAAAAATAACCTTCAACCAACTCCTTAAACACGGGCCCTCGCCAGATCCCCGCAGCTGCCTGACAAACGATGCTCAGGCATTGGATCTTGCTGAAAAATATCCACCGGGTCTTTCCCAGGAAGCGCAGGAAGGGCTGGGAAACACGGATGGGATGGAGACAGCGCCCGCCGGGGAATGCCCGGCGCGCCCTGGGGACAGCGGCGGAGAGGGACCTTCCACAGAGGGGGAAATTTGGGGGGTCTGGAGCCGCAGATCCCGCTCAGAAGAGGATTTATCTGGCAAAAGCTCCTTGGAGGGTGTCTGTGAGCTCCTCCCCAGCTCCGGGATGCAGTGGGGACAACACGGAGCCCCCTCCTCCGAGCAGGAGTGAGGGCCCGGCTCCGCTGGCAGGGGGGTGACATCAGCGGTGTCATTAAGAAGCGGAGCTAATGAGGCGGGAAACAAAGCCAAGGGCAAGGAGAACCCGCAGGGAGACTCGTGGCAGCCTCATCCCGCTCCCGCAGTGGGATGAGCACCACGGATCAATGCCGGGGGGGGGTCAGGGGCTGTGCCAGAGCCCCCCGGAGCCAGCCCCGACTCGGGGCTGTGGGTTACCCGGCACGGGGTGAGTCAGGCAGCGCAGCCCAGACGCACCGACCTGACCTGCCCGTCGAGCCCTGCTCATGTGGTCCCAGCTGGGAAAGTTTTGAAATTTCCCTTGTGGAGACCACGTGAGCCACAGAGCCCCGAGTTCCGGGCAGGGCGGGGAGGAGCCCACGCTGGGCACGGGGCAGGACGGACCCGTGCCCAGCCCGGGCTGCCCCGCGCCCCGGGATGGAGCGGCAAGAACGATGCCCTGGGGGTCTCAGGGGGTCTCGGCTGCTCCATCCCTTCCGTGAAAGATTTTGGGAGGAGCTGGGAGTTGGCGGGCGTTGTGTCAGCCCGGTTTGAGCAATCCCTTGCTAAACCTTCTCCGAGGCTGATCCTTATCCGCCCGCTCCGGGGTGCCGGTGATGCAACTCCCGCGGCTCGGGCTGGGGGGGATGTGCCAGCAAGGGCTGCATTTCGCAGCCCACATCTCTCCCTGCTTCCGATCCCGCTAGCCAGGCCGTTACCAGACGTTTTCCAAGGGTTTCTGCTGCCTGGCAAGGATTTAACACCCCACCCACGTCCCCTGGAAGGATCCCTTTGCACCGAGAGAGCATCCCCAGCCTACCGGAGCACTCGGCATTATCCATAGCCCTGGAAAAGCCCCTCGGGGCTGGGATCGAGGGCACAGCGCGTCCTTACCCAGCGACTCCTGCTCGTCGGATCTCAGGGCGATGTTGTCGTTTGCCGGCTGCCGGTACAGGCGGAACTGGTAGCGGTGGTAGCCGCTGTAGCGCGGGGGCTTGGGCCGGCTGTAAGCTGGGATGCAGAAGAGAAGCCCTGAGCATTCCTCTGAGCTGAAATCCCCACCGGAGCCAGTTCTCCATCACCCAGGCCGGGATCAGCTCTTCCACCCAGCTCCCTGCACTGTGACCCCTCAGCACGGCAGCAGCTCGGGTGTTCCGTGGGCAGAGCGGCCACCAAAACACGCCCTCACTGCAGGGGCTCCAACACATCTCCTCCTGGAGCCCCCTGACCTCTCCTCCACCCCTCTTGCCGTGTCTGCACCCTCCCTGCTGGGCACAGCCTCCCCTGGGCACGGCACCCCTGTGCTGGGGTGGGGGGGACAAACCCGGGACCCCCAGCTCCCCACCAGGGCATGGCCAGCACCCCCCGGGCTGCCCCAGAGGGGGCCTTAGGGTCCCCGCCGTGCTCCAGGCAGGGAGGGAGCGTGCACAGCTGCCCAGATGTGGGGCCTGCAGCTGCCTCAGAGCACAGAGAGGGCTGGGACAGGGACATCCATGGCGTGCACAGTGCAGCCACCCCTCGGCCTCCATCGGGGACAGGAGGATGTGGCATCAAAAAGGCTCCAGTGCTCAGTCACCTGCAGCCAGGTGAGCCCCCAGCCCCTCTCCCCTGGGGTGTGACCTCCCTGAGCCACGTCTGGCCCGTTTTGAACTGAAAGTCTTTGTTCCTGCAACATCACAGGAGTTGTTGGGATTCACCCGCTTTTATCTCGTGTTTTTCTTTCGGGTTTTATCCCTTCCCCCTCTTTTTGCACTGGTTTGGAGCCTTTCCAACCACTGGGGAGTTTTTAAACCACTTTTGCCTCTAGAAAAAGTAAGAGAAAAAGTGGCTCCTATTTCAGAGAGTGCCCAGCTGTGCCCTAGGGAGCTCCTCGTGTCCCTCCCTTGTGTCCCTCCCTCGTGTCCTGGTGTGCCCACCCCAGCCAGCCCTGCCACCCCCTCTGTCCCAGCTGGCTGAGACCCCCACCCCTCACTCGGGGTCTGCACTCACTTGTCAGGACCTTGCCTTTGATCTTCCCAACCCTCAGATCCGAACCCTGAAAGGACAAAAAGAGGGAGGTGAGGTGAAACTGGGATCCTCAGGAGAAACACACGGGGGGGGATGGACCCCTCCTGCCCCCCCAGCTGTGCCCCAGGGATTCATTTTCCAACATTGTGTGCTTTTTCCTTGTAAAGATCATTCTCTCATCATTTCCTTGTAAAGATCATTTTCCCCAGGTTGGGTGGGAAGGAGCATGCCAGGGAATTTTTTTTTTTTTGGCTATTTAGGATTTAGGGCCTCGATCTACAGTGCCCTGGCACTGTGGTGACCCTGGTGTCACCTGCACATGGAGACTGAATGCTCTGGAGATCCAGGATAGGGATCCAGGCTGTGGCAGGCTGGGAAAGCCACAATAATTCTGTGAAAAGCCTCAGTGCTGTTCGGCACGGCGGTATTTGGGAGAGCTGGCCCATTCCAGGTGGGATTGTGGTGATTTCCACCAGCATTCCCATGGCAAACCTTTGCCTTTGCTCTCAACAGAAACTCCTGCTCGTAGATCGAGTCCCAATGGAGTTTTGGCTTCCCAACCTCATCCTGGGATGCTTCCCGGGGGCAGGGAGCCCTTCCTGGGACACCGAGCACCCTGTGGGGACTGGATGGATGACAAAGGGACAACAGCAGGAGCTGCATTCCCAGCCCTGCACATCCCAGTTCACCTCTGCCCTGCTGTGCTATTCCCGGCCATTCCCAACCTCCCAGCGCTTGTAAATCCTCTCCTATGGCACCCGTTATTCCAGTCCTGCCCACACACTCTCTGCTGCCAGGGCTCCTCCGTCCTAACCTGCCCTGGGAGTTATTATCCCGAAAAAAAAGATGCCTCAGATAACTCCCAGCAAAAGCGCACGTGGGGAACAGGGTTTGGTGCCTCGGCTCCCCGCCATCAAAGCTTCCCTCTCCCTCCAAAGGAACTTGCTCGGCCCTGAGTCGCGGCCGGTGACAGCCTCCTGCCAGCCGCCCCTGGCACGCCAAAGCTCACCGGGGAGCCAAGAGCCCGCTCCGATCCTTGGCTATTGGCTTCCCGAGCGCACCTTGGCAGCCGGAGCCGCAAACATCCCGGTGGCAGGGAGGGGATGAGTAAGGATTTGGGAGCCTGCGATCACAGCGGGAGGGGAAGGCGGCAGCCCGGGATGTGAGGGGAGAAGCACCCGGAGGTGATGGAGGGGACACGCGGGGCCGTGGGGCTGCTGTGGCCCTGCCCAGATGTGCAAACCCCGCGCCATCCAGCTGTGCAAGCCCAACGCCATCCAGCTGAGCAAGCCCCGCACCATCCAGCTGCGCACACCCGCTCCGCAGCGCCCGCCCAGATGTGCACCGCCAGCCCACCCACAAGGGCTCGCGCCTCCTCCGCCCAGATGTGCACATGGGCCCGAGCCCTCCAGCTGTGCCAGCTCTCCCAGATGTGCAGCTGCCCGGCGGGGGGAAGCTGCCGGGCGCATCCCCAGCTCGCCGTGCGGCCGGGCCGGCTGCCAGCCCCAGCCCTTCAAAGGCAGGGACTGCGGCTTTCTCTGCGCTCCTGGCAGGAACGCGGCCGTGCGGGGACCGCGCTGCTATTCCTGGCTTTGCCAGGGGCTTATCGGGACAGGCCGGGCCTCCTCCCTGCTTCCCTGCCCGCTGATGTGGGCTGCAGGCTCGCCCCGAGATGCTGCGGGTTCCTCGCTAGCCCCGGGCATGGGAGAGTCAAAGGATAAAGCTCCTTTTTAAGAGGCGAGAACAGGAAGAGGGCGGGAGGGAGAAAGTCGAGATGAGCGCTTCAAACCCTGCCTTTTCTATTTTCTTCAGTAGTAAACAGCTGTCCTGGGAGCAAGGAGCGAGGTCTGGGCACGGCTGCCGGGATCCGGCGGCGATTGGAGAGGTGGGGTGTGTTCCCAGCTGGCATTTTCTCCCTGTTTTTTGCTCAGGGAATGGTTTGTAGGAGGAATTCCCCCCTCCTCCAGCCCCTTTCCCCTTGGCTGACACGCCGGTGAGGGCGAGGGGAGCACCACACTCCGGCAGCTCCCAAAGATCCCCGCCACGAGCCGAGCTAATGGACACTGATGAGCTGCCGCGTTTATTAATGCCCTTTTATGAGAGCATTAATAGTTCCTAATGACACCATTTGAGCTTCCCAGCCTTTTATCTCCTCTTTTTCTCTTTCCCCTGCCGAGGACACGGTGTAGGAGGTGGAATTAGATACTCCCACCCTCCGGTCTGTGCCGGGTGGTGTCGAGAGCTGGCGGGGCACGAGATGCTCGTGCAGAGAGACCTGGGCAGCCTGAAAAAAAAATCTGTGTCGCACAGTTCCGGGTGCTAGGAGCTCCTCTCCGCGATCTTTTCCATCCTTCCAAAGGAGTGGGGAATTTTATCCCTCTCATTCCTGGTGCCCTGAACACCGAGTGAGGATCCCTGGAAGCTCAGGGCCAGCCCTCGCTGCTGCCCGCACGTCGCAGCCGAGGGTGGTGGGGGGGAGAATAAATAAACAAACACAAATAAATTAAAGGCGGTGAGTCACCTTGTGTTTCCCTCTTGATCTTTTTGTTTTCTTTTCACCCCCTTCCCTTTCTTCCCCCTCTCCAGAACGTGTCTGATCCCATCGGAGAGGAGGGGAAAGGGATGGGTGGCGAGCTCTCGCCAGCGATTCGCCCGGGCGAGGACGGAGGGTTATGGAAAGTGGGTGTGGGAATCGGCACAATCGCTGGCAGGGGACCAGGACAAACAGATGACGGATGGGACCCAGGGAAGTGCAGCCAGCAGGGCCGGGCTGCTCCTGCCTCACCGGGAGCTCGTCCCAGCCTGGCCCCGGGGACCCGGGGACAGCAGTGGGGGGCTCAGGCAGGTGCGGGGGCTGCATCCCATGGGGCCGGCCCGGCATTAACCTGAGATTTTCCGAGGGGGAAGCTGATCCCAAGCAGCCGGGGCTCCTCACGAGCAGGAGTTTGACTGGAGCAGAGCGGCTTCAAAGCCGGCCCAGCGGGAGCCCAGATTTGTTCTCCTCAATTCCTGTGATCTTTGGAATGAGGTCAGGATGGAGGAATTGGCTCAGCGAGTGCAGGGGAGCATCCCGGGGAGGGCAGAGGCGCTGGGATGGGAACCCAGCTTCCCTGCGAGGCTGGAACGGGGAATGAAAGGGTGAGATGCTAATTGCAGGTGGATATGGATCTGTTCCACCGTGTCCTTGCAGAGGAAGGTGAAGTTTTCGGGGTTTCCTCCTCCTCACTAAAGCCAGCAGCAGTGGGGAGGACCACTCCTCCCCCAGCTCCCAGAAACATCCAGCCTCGTCCTGCTTTCCAACAAAAAGCATGTGAGCAAACAGCCGATCCAAGAGAAACCCTCCCTGCAATCATCCCCGCGCTCGGGGAGGCCAGGAGAGAGCAGGGCAGGGCTCGGCCAGCTCCCAGCGCTCCCAAACCCTTGCATTTCCCAGCTCAGCTGTTTGCAGTGGGATCCTGGTGCTGGATCTGGGGCATGGGATGCTCCCAGTCGGCTCCGGCTCGCCCACGCCACCCCGACCCTCTCGCTGCCGCTGCGGCTCCAGCCCGCCCTTGCTTTTCCCGTCGCCGTCAAGCGGGGGTTTGGCGGCCGAGGGAGCCTGTCAGCCCCGAGCCTGAGAGCCCTTTCGTGCTGAGAAATGTCACATCCCATTATGCCAGCCTTGCCACGCCGCTGGATTGTCGTGGGCTCTCCGTTGGGATGGGAGAAAGAGGAAAAAAATTACGGAGAAACACAGAAAAAAGTTTTCATGGAAGAACCGAGGTGGGAGAGTCACCTCCAGCCAGGATGGGAAAGGCTTCCTTGGGAACGGCCTCTCTCTATCACTCCAAAGTGTTTTGACACCATTCCTAGGGCAGGGAATGAGACCCCACAGAGCTTGGATCCCATCACACCCCAAATCCAGAGAAACTTCCCCTTCCTGCTGGAAGCAGCCCAGCTTTCCCAAACCCAAAACTTCTCCTCAGCCTCCTGCTCTGGTGCTTCCCTTCCCCACAGCCCCAGTTCCTGGATCCTGGGATGACTCAGGGCCCTCGCTTTGTGCTCCGAGCCAGTTTCACTCTCCGGGCACAGCTGGAGATGTGGCCAGGCCATCCCAGGCCTGAGGCAGGAACGATTCCCAGAATTTCCCTGCTCCAAAACACTGGCACCCCACGTTCCCACCCGGATCCCCACTGCCCAGACACTTGGCTTCCCGTGAGGGTGAAGAGCAAGGGTTAATTCTCTCTCCAGAGCCGCCTGCTCCTCTCGCAGGCTCTGGGAATGTCCAGTCCTGTGGTCCCCATGGAGGGTGGGATACATGGAATCACCCCATCTCCAGCTGCCAACCCCCTACCCAGAGCCCATTATTCTAATGTATTGGATTTTATATTCACGGAATTTCACCGTTCCAAATGATAGTTGACTTGTTCTCTGTCAATTTGCACCTGAAAAATGGATAAACCACCACGATCTGGGCTAAAAGGGTGGAAAAGGTACTTTTCCTTCTACTTCTTTTTGTAATTTTTTTGGAACTTCGTTTCAGGGCAGGCCCAGAATGTCAGGAAAGCTAAACCTGGGTGGGTTGGGATCTCACAGCTGATGGATTTGACTCTTTGGGGACTGACACAGCCAAAACTGGGTGATTTTAACCCCAAAATCGTGCCAGCACACCCCATCCCAGCAAGGCACTGACCAACACCGAGTGCAAATGCACATCCCAAAGAATTTTCTGAGGTTCACCAGAACTCCTGGGAAAACTTGCTGAGGGTCCCCAAGGAGCAGGAGAGATCCCATTGTCACCCTTGGGAGGCTCAGGTTGGAGCAGGCTCAGGGATGTCACTGCTCCAACACGGATCTGAAGAGCCTCTCCCACTTTTCCAGGGTCTGAATTCCAGGGATTCACCCCTACAGCCTTTACGATCCTTAGGCAGCTCTTGGCACAGCCCTGACGTTTTTCCAGCTCACGATAAATGGGGAAGGCGACCATAAAAATATATTAAAAAATAAATATCGGGCACGGTTGTAATTTAAATGCAGCTTTGTCTGATCCACCCTAACGCCTCAGGGTAGGACGTGCCACGGGTTATTAACTGAGCAAAATAAACATAAATCACCTCTGTGCCTGGCTCTTTGCGAGGCTTTTATTTTTTTTAATCTAGAAATAAAACCCTGCACTCCATAACCCGAACCATCCTTGGCAGGGACATTCCCGGGCTCCTGCCTCTCTCCTGGCAGCCCGAGGATGGCATTCCCAGCCCCAGAATCCCCAAAGACAGAGATTCTGCAAAGGGGGAGGCTCTGCTGGGTGGATTTCCAGCGAGAGGCAGATCCCAGCCCGGCTTAGGCGTTGCTGGCACAGCTGCTGTGCCCATCTGCACCTTTCCTGCAGGATGTAGGTGAGGGGTCCCAGCCAGCGGGGCGGAGGCTGTGATGACACTGGGAGGCTTTTGAAACCTCAGACAAAACATTTATGTTGGAAAAGGAGAAGGATTTTGTTAGGGTTTTTTTGGGTTTTTTTTTTTTTTTATAAAGAATCTGTGGGATCGTGGAGGCAGCTGGAATGGGATGCAGGATGCTGGGCTCCGTTCCCAAAAGTGCAGCCGAGCTGCTGTGGGAGGGCACGGGAGATGTGGCTTTGCCAGGACGCTCCTGGTGTGGGTTGGAGCGCTGGATTTGGGAGTCAAGGCCAGTGGCTTTGCCAAGAAATTTCATGGAGGAGTTTCCCTGCTACCCCTTCCCTCTGCGCGTCCGGCAGGGAAGCACCAGGGCTTTGCTGAGGTGAGAAAGTTGAGTAAAGATGGAGGTTGAATAAAATCAAAGCTGAATATAAAATAAAAGTTGCTGAACAAATGATGGCTGAATAAAACAATGGAGGAATAAAATGGAAGGTGAATAAAATGAAGGTTGAACAGATGATGGCTGTATAAAATGAAGGGTGAAGAAAATGATGATTGAACAAATGATAGTTGAATAAAACGATGGTTGAATAAAATGAAAAGTTGAATAAAATGAAGGTTGAACAAATGATGGTTGCACCAGGTTGTGGACAGGGCTGTGCATTCCCCAGGGGAGTCGAGGGGTGGCTGCACCCCAAAACCCCTTTTGGGGAGCGCCACAACCGCGTCCCGCACGGTCACACCCCGGCTCCCGGCCCCTGCTGGAAAGCCGGGATGAGATAAAAATGATGGATGCGATTGCTAAGAACAACAGGGATGTTGATAGCAACCCCAGGGGTGTGTTAGGAAGCTGCGTGGAGGCCGGGCTCGGAGCTGGCTGCCTTTAACAGCCCCGCGGTGTCGCAATTCCGGGCGAGCTCCCGGCGGAGCTGGCTGCTGCATGAATCACCCTGACCCACTGGCCCGGGGCTGGCCCGGCCTGGGGAGGGCTGCGGTGGGATTTGTCCGGCTCAGGATCCGGCCAGGACCCCCCTGAAACATCCTTGGCCTCCTCGGTGGGATGCTGCTCTGCTGGGGTGGGAAGTGGTGCTGGATGTGGAGGAGGAGGAGGAGGAGCAGGGGATGAGGATGGCTCAGGCACTTTGTGCCCCTCGCTGTGACCGTGGCACCGCTCAAACGCCACTTGCGATGCCCGTTGTCCCACACCACGCCTGATTTTGGTGCCCTGGGCTTTGTCGCCAGCCCAGCCCTTCCCAGGAGCTCCCCCAGGGTCTCTTCATCCCCCCAATGCACCTGAGCTCCCTCGGGGCTCTGATGGGACATCCCCAAAACGCCTCGAGAGCTCTCAAGAAAGGTGAACTGCAAGAGGTTTCCACAAAGCCCCTGAGATTCCAGCAGGAGCAACAAGCTGGACCTGGCCAGAAAAAAAAGGACTGGGTAGGACTGGAAAGGTCTTTTCCATCCCAGACCTTGAGAGTGGAAAACTTGCTCGCCCTGCGTGCGTGTAGCTTTAAGATGAGTTTGCTTTTCCAGCAGCAGATTTCCGGAGGATTCTTGGAGAAACACCAAATTTTGCCTAATTCAGTCATTTAAAGGCCTGTAGCCTGAATTCTGTGAGGATGAGAGAGGATCCTGCACTGGAACCTTCCCTTGGGATGTGTCCCCGGCGGGGCTCTGCTGCTGTGACTCCTTTGGGGACCGGGATAATTTCCTTTGGTTGGGAAGTGCTGGCACATTCCCAGTGGAATCGAGGCTGTGGCCACCAGCAACAACCACAGTGGGGCACGAGGGCCTCGAGCTCTCACATCTGAGCCACACATCCCCCTGTGAGACACAGCCAGGCTGGAATCAGGGAATCGATTTAAATGGGGTGGGAAGGGATTTAAATCCATCCAGTGCCATCCATCCATGGCCAGGGCCACCTCCCACTGTCCCAGGCTGCTCCAGCCTGGCCTTGGGCACTGCCAGGGATCCAGGGGCAGCCCCAGCTGCTCTGGGAATTCCATCCCAGCCAGGAATTCCTTCCCAATATCCCACCCATCCCTGCCCTCTGCCACTGGGAGCCATTCCCTAGCTCCTGTTCCCCCATCCCTTGTCCCCAGCCCCTCTCCAGCTCTCCTGGAGCCCCTTCAGGCCATGGAAAAGGCCCTGGATCTTTCCCTTCTCCAGGTGAACATTCCCAGCTCCCCCAGCCTGGCTCCAGAGGGGTTCCAGCCCTGGAGCAGCTCCGTGCTCTCCTCTGGACTCGCTCCAGCAGCTCCAGGTCCTTGTGATGTTGGGAATCCCGAGCTGCAGGTGGGATCCCCCCAGAGTGGGGCAGAGGGGCAAGAACCCCATTCCCTGCCCTTTCTGCCCATGCCCGGGTGATTTTGGGTTTTTCACGCAGCCATCACCACCAAGAGACCTCGGTGGGATTTGGGGTCGGACGCTGAGCCCACCCCTCCCCCAAATCCCACAGGGACACCAAATCCCACCCCACAGCCGGTCCGGGGGGGCTGCCGGGGGTCCGGGGGTGCTCGCACACGCTGCAAAATCCTCCCCTGCAAATTCCTCCTCCCTGGGGTGTCTGATCCCTGTCCCAGGCACCTTCCCGGGCGCGGGGGCGGATCAAAGCCCGCGCGTGCCAGCCCTGCTCCCGCTCTGGGCCAATTTGGCTATTTTGGCTTCCCTAATCTGATGGGAGCAGGAGCTTGGGCTTGGGGGACTCTTTTATTCCTCTGGGAGTTATATCGGGGGATTTTTTTTCCGGGGAGGGGGGCGTGGGTTGTTTGTTTTTTGCTTTGGTTTGGGTTTTTGTTGTTGTTGTTATTTTTTGGTTGGTTTGGTTTGGTTTGGTTTTTTTGGCTTTTTGGGTTTTGGGTGGTTTTTTTTTTTTTTTTGCTTTTCCTTTCCTAGTGCTGGCCAAAAATTCTCCCTTTCGCTCCCGATGACGGCAGCCCCCGGGCCGGGAGGGGACCGCACTCCCCGGTCCCCGCCAGCGCATCCGGGCGGCCGCGGGCTCGGCCTCGCCGCTCCCCCCAAAACCCCCCCACGCCGCTTCCTGAGCGCTGGAATTGGCAGCGCTCGGAGGGAGAGTCCAGAACTGCCCTTGGGACGGGAGAAACTCCAACCGGAAACTCTCTGGAGCAGCACGAAGTTTTCCTCACTTTTCCCTCCTGCCCGGGATGTTGCTCGGGGCGGGGGTGCTCGGGAAGGATGGGATGCTCAGGAGCGCTTTGCATCGATTGGGATGACCATGAGGACCCAAACGCACCTTTTCTAATGGAATTTTTTTGGCTGCTGAGCATCCCATGACCCGCAGGATCTTAAGCAGAGCTGCTGATTTCCCCCCACCCCACCCCAGAAAATGCAACAGCAGCAACAGGAGGAGCACAAGGGGTTAAACTGCAGCGCTGCTGCTGCTGCTCGCCTGCCAAAAGCCGCTCCGGCGGTGCCATGGACTTCCCGTTCTTCCATAAAAGTCCACCGGATCCGGGCTCCCGTGGGATGCTGGAAGGAGGGGGCTGAGCCGCCCTACCTGGGACGCGTGCGAGCGCCGGGGGCTCTTTGTGCCATGCCTCCCAAAAAATAAAAAAAACACCTCGGGAGCCGGGATCCAGCTCTCGCCCCGTTCCCCGTCCCGGCTCGAGCTCCCGGAGAGGGAAAAACTCTTTTTGGTTTTTTTTGTTTTGTTTTGTTATTTTTTAAATTTTGGGGGTGGCCCCGTTCCAGCCGGGCTGGGAAAGGATGCGGGGGAAAACTGGGAAGGGATGGGCGGGCTGGGGCAGCACGTGCGGCTCCTCACGGAATTCCAACATCGCTCCAACAGCCCTGCTCCCCTCCAGGACACCCAGAGCTCCTTCCCCACGGGGGTGAAAAGACGCTGGAGGGGCTGGTGGGAAGCAGGGAGAGCAGAAACACCAGGGGCATCCCCCTCATGGAGCCTCTTTCTCCTCCATCCCCTTCCCAAACCATGCTTGGACCTCCCAGCACCCCAAAACAGCCCCCAAAATAACCCCCCCAACTCCAGGCCTGATTGTTTTGAGACACTTGAGTGTGCTGCTGCAAATATAAAGGCCAAGAGGGTTTTTCCAAGCTCACTTCCTAAACCAAGGAGTTTCACAGAGAAGCTGCGGCTGCCCCATCCTTGGAAGTGCCCAAGGCCGGGTTGGGTGGGGTTTGGAGCACCCTGGTCAGGTGGAATGGAGTGAATTTTAAGGTCCCTTCCATCCCAAACCACTCCATGACCCTGTGAAACTTTCCCGGGAATTTGGATGGAGCAGAAACGCAAAAAGAAACGCAAACAGGAGCTGCTCTTCCCCACAGCGAACCTGCAACTCCCCCCACGCTGCTCCGAGCTCAAACCCCACCGATTTAGGATTTACAAACCCCACCGATTTAGGATTTTCACCCCAATTCTGAGCTCAAACCCCACCGATTTAGGATTTACACCCCAATTCTGAGCTCAAACCCCACCGATTTAGGATTTTCACCCCAATTCTGAGCTCAAACCCCACCGATTTAGGATTTACACCCCAATTCTGAGCCCAAACCCTAACGATTTAGGATTCTCACCCCAATCCCCCCCCGGGGCTGTACCCAGGGACACTGCAGCAGGTCCCTGTGTTCGGTGGGTGTCCCCAAGGCAGGACAAGTGGGGAGGGGTCCTCCCCTGACCCCCCTCCCTCACGGGCAGCTCGCCCGAGCCCCGGCTCAGTTACAGCAGCAGACGAGATGTCATCACACCGAGAGCCCGGGGCTTGCATCACAAGTGTCTTGCAACGAAGAAAGCCAAATTTTTTACAGGAGCAGCACACACGCTCTCTCTCTCTCTCACACACACACACACAGCCTCGGTAATTAACTTAATAGGTTTCTTACAGAATGCCCCGTGAGTGATGCTCAACATATTCAAGTGTTGACAAGACGGCGCTGAACCCGACGCCTACACAACGGGCAAACGAGGCTCGGAGCGCAGACACACCTTCATTGTCTGAAACTTGTAGTAAAACTCCAAACCCGCCCTTGTGAAATGGGGAGCTGAGCAGATGGGGCTGAGTAACCCTTCAGCTGCCAGGACCTGGAGCAGGACCTGGCAGGACCCAGGTGTGGTGGAGGCGGGTTGTGCCCAAGACACCAAAATTGATTTATAAGGGCAAGGTGGAGATCACGGCAGATGCTTCCATATGGGTTTGGGATGTGTAATTAAGAGGTTTGAGCTTATTGGGATCATTATTCTTCATTCTTGTGGGTCCCTTCCTGCTCAGGATATTTCCAGTTCTATGGGCACTGAAATAAATCAGCAACTTCTCACTCCTCTATAAAAATATTCACCTTTGAGAAAATGGCCTTAAATCCAAGGGGATGAACACGGTGCTGTCCTCTGGGTTTGCTCCAGGTCAATATTTGGGCCACCAAATTATTAATTTATTAATTAATAATAAATTATTAATATTAAAAATATGGGCCACCATATTAAAAAAATAGCTGCTGGACAATCCCTCCCTGTGTGGCACCTGCCCAAGGTTCCAAGAGGAATCATTCCCTTCCTTCCTGCCTAAGGAATTGTGTCATAAAAAACACAATTTAGGATTTCTGTGCTGGATGGGCTCAGATCCCCATCCAAGGAAAGCCAGCACCTAAAGAGCCAACAGCACCCACGGTCACTCCCCTCCAAAAAAACAAAAAAAATGGGCAAAAGAATCGCTGGAAGAAGGATTGATGGGAAAACCAGTTTGGATGGAGCTGTGTCGCAAGAGGCAGCAGAGATCCATCTCCAGCTGATTTGGGATGGGATCTTGAGTCAGGAAAGTTGCCTAAGAAAGGGTGGTCGTCTGTACAGGTTTCTCTGGGTTGGGAAACGTCCTGCCAGCAGCTGGGACCCGCATGGAGCAATCCCAATCCCAGCCTGGCTGTCATCACGGTGCTGACGAGCTCCCAAACCCGTTGGGCTCCTCGGCGTCCCCTCCACCTGCACGGGGCCTCGCAGCTGCGCCCTGTCCCTATCGCCCCGCCACCGGATCCGGTTGGATCAGGGGGAAAAGTCTGGCAGCGGCAAAGGGATCATTGCCACATGTCACAGCCAATGTCTTTCAGGACATCCAATTTTCATCCAGTTTGGAACCTCAAATTGGTGGCTTTTCCCCATCCCTCTGCACGTTGTGACCTCAGGGCGGGTGCTGGACACTGCAGGGATGCAGGATCTGTCTTTGTTCCTAATTTGAAGAGTTGCAAAAGCATTTCAGAGGTTCTGATCAACAGAGCAAAGAACCTTAGGATCTTGGGAACAGCAATTTGGGGGGATTTTTCCAGCACCAGAACCTTGGGCACAGCAATTTGGGGGGATTTTTCCAGCACCAGAATCTTGGGAATAGCAATTTTTGTGGGATTTTTCCAGCACCAGAATCTTGAGCACAGCAATTTTAGGGTTTTTTTCCAGCACCAGAATCTTGGGAATAGCAATTTTTGGGGGATTCTTCCAGCACCAGAATCTTGGGAATAACAATTTTGGGGGGGATTTTTCCAGCACCAGAATCTTGAGCACAGCAATTTGGGGGGATTTTTCCAGCACCAGAACCCTGGGCACAGCAATTTTAGGGTTTTTTTCCAGCACCAGAATCTTGGGCACAGCAATTTTAGGGTTTTTTTCTAGTACCAGAACCTTGGGCACAGCAATTTTAGGGCTTTTTTCCAGTACCAGAATCTTGGGCACAGCAAGTTTTGGGGGATTTATCCAGCACCAGAACCTTGAGCGCAGCATTTCGGGGTTTTTTTTCCAGCACCAGAACCTTGAGCACAGCAATTTGGGGGGATTTTTCCAGCACCATAACCTTGGGAATTGCAATTTCTGGGGGATCTTTCCACACCTGAAGAGTGTGGATGCTGCAGACCAGACCTGGGCTGCAGACAGGCGAACCCACTGGGTTATGGTGCATGGGAATTAAGGATTTAGCTGGGAGTTTGCTCGGCATTGTCAGGGAATTAAAGGTTTACCTGTGCGTTGCAGACGGAGGCTTAAAGATTTTACAAACACACGAGATTTACAGCTCTCCTAAATTTCGACACCCTCGGGTTTACGCCGCCAGGGAGGATTTTGACCAGGTCTGGATGTTTTCCTGATGAAACCTGGTGGGAACGGTGGTGGGAATTGGGGCTCAGGCTTAACCCATGGCCACGTGGCACTCGAAATCAGCCCAAAACCCTGAACCTGTCTGGGCTCTTGCAGAGATGGAGCCAAGTGGGATCAGACCCTAAAGCTGCACAAGGTAAAGTCAATGCCTCAGCGCTCATTGGAGAGGGAATCGTTGCATTAAAATCTCTTTTCTCTCCTCAAAAGTCTCAGGGAGGTTTTTGGGACCTTTGGGAGTCGGAGCATCCCTTCCAGCAGCCATAGCTGGACCTTCAACCACACACCCAAAGCTGAGCCCCAGCAGAGGCTGCGGGGCAGCAAATCCTGCACATCCAAACATTCCCAAGGATGAATCCTGGTGGGATGGGAGGGAAACACATCCCAAACACCCGACAAATCCAGAGCTGACAGCCTGGCCTGCTATCATCTGCCCATCGGGAATTGCAGCCGCTTGCATGCGTGGAGCAAGGCAGAGGTGCAGGAGCTGTGCAATTCCCAGCCCGGGGCGAGCGGCTCACCCACACACTGGGAACGGGAGCAGGCCCCGATGGAAGGCGGATAAAGCTGCCCTTACGTAAGGCCTGGGGTTGCGTGGAGGATCTGTGGCGGGAGCAGACTTGCTCTGGGCTCAGCCCGGACCGTGCCGGCAGCCTCGGGATGGATCTGGGCTGGAATATCCCGGGATTTGCAGCACGGAAGCAAACCTCGCTCTCCTGCCCCAGAGGCTGGAGGTTCTCTCCTCATTTCAACCCCCTGCAACAACCTGCAAAAGAGGTTGTTGTTCACGAGGGAGCTGGTGATTATTAATAATAACTCTGCTCCGTGGTGCTCCAGTTTTCCCGAGCTCCCTGGCAGCGTTCTGCTGGGGCCGGTGATTTAGTGCAACTTAATTATTCCCGGCGTTTCATCACCTCTTGTTTTTGATGTCTGTGTCTCTGTCAGGGCCTCACCTTGGTGACTAAGAGAGCCAGGGAAACAAACTGCTGGAAAAGGGAGTGAAAGGGGGAAAAACCCTGAGCTGGAGGGTGCTTGGAGGCTGGGAAGGCTCAGGAAGGTGTCTCCCGGGGATGCTCCGTGCGTTCCCGCTGCAGGGTGGGATGTGCATGGGGAAGCAGCTGTGGAGACCCTCATGGGGTGTGGGGGGCTCCCACCCAAAGCCAGCCCAGGTTTCAAGGCTTGGCTGTCATTCCCAGGAGCAGAGCATTCCTTGTCTGCTCCTTCCCAAAGGGAAAGGATGGTGCTGGGCCTTGTCTGCCCCTAAAACACCTCAGCGAGGAGCTCGTGGCTCCCTCGCCCCTGGGGAGTGTTGGATTTGCTGGATTTGCTGGATTTGGCTCCTGAGAACTTGGCAGCTGCCAGGTGGGGGCTGGTGATGGAATTCCTGTGGCTCCAAACCTTCCATCCTGACCATGGAGTCTGGAGGAGCCACGAGCAGAGGCAGGAGCAGCTCCTGGGATCGTGCCTTGAATCCACCCTGCACCCTCCAGGGGACATGGGGGACAAGGGAAGGACTCCCAGGGAAGGAGGAATTCCAGCCTCAGGGCTGGAAGCTCACAGGAGGAGCATCCCACAGGAATGGGGCTGGATGAGGATGAACAATGCATGGCAGGGCCAGCACTGCCCCAAATCCACTGGATTTTCCTCAGAAATTAAAACCAGGAGCAGGTGGGATGAGTGACCACCATCATCCAACATTTTACACATGATGGAAAGGGGGAAGAGTCTCTTGGAATGGCTAAAGAGACACTTTGGGCTGCAAAAAGGGAATGTAGGGCTGGGGTGAGGGGCTGGGATGCACATTTGGGGCTGGGATGCAGAGCTGAGATGCAGAATTGGGATGCAGAGCTGGGATATAATATTGGGATGCAGGGCCAGGATTTAGGATTGGGAGGAAGAGCCAGCATTGGGATGAGGATGCAGGGTTGGGATGTAGCACAGGGACACAGGGTTGGGATGTTGTACTGGGGCACAGATATTGGGATTTGGTATGGGATTTGGCACTGGGATATGGAACTGGGATACTGAAATGGGATTTGGAACTGGGATGTGGCACTGGGATGTGGCACTAGGATACAGAACTGGGATTTGGCACTGGGATATGGAACTGGGATATGGCACTGGGATTTGGAACTGGGATGTGGCACTGGGATGTGGCACTAGGATACAGAACTGGGATTTGGCACTGGGATACAGAACTGGGATGTGGCACTGGGATATGGAACTGGGATGTGGCACTGGGATTTGGCACTGGGATGTGGCACTGGGATTTGGCACTGGGATACAGAACTGGGATGTGGCACTGGGAGTTGGCACTGGGATGTGGCACTGGGATGTGGCACTGGGATGTGGCACTGGGATTTGGCACTGGGATGTGGCACTGGGTGTGGCACTGGGATACAACACTGGGATGCAGAACTGGGATATATCATTGGGGTGCAGTGCTGGAATGCTGCCTGGGATGCTCCCACTTTGGGGCACAGCAGGGCAGCTCAGCAGGTGCCCAGCCAGAGCAGAAGCTGCTCCTGGATCCATTTGGGATCTGCCAGCACCTCTCTGGCAGTGCCAACCTGGCTCAGCATCCCAAGGATTTCACCCAACCCCGGGAAAACCCAGGCTCCACTCCAGGCCACGCCAAACTCAGCGAAGCCGGGGGAGAAAGCCAAGGATTTTCACAAAAACGAGGAGAGAGGGAGAGAGAGAG
>VWYI01029326.1:204324-214451 GCA_013399455.1 Anthoscopus minutus
CCCAGCTCCCTCAGTCTCTCCTGGAACTCCTGAACCTTTCCCAGCTCCCTCAGCCTCTCCTGGAGCTCCTGAACCTTTCCCAGCTCCCTCAGCCTCTCCTGGAGCTCCTGGAACCTTTCCCAGCTCCCTCAGCCTCCCCTGGAACTCCTGAACTTTTCCCATCTCTTTTCCCTTCCCTGGATTCACTCCAGCCCCTCAGGACTGCACACAGTAGCTCCAGGACCATCCCTCCGGCCATGCCAAGGCTGCAGCTCCTCCTGCCACGGCCACTTTGTCACTGCTGTGTCCCTGCAGGGCCACCCCCTGCCCTGCCCGAGCTGAACCAGCACACGAGGCCGTGGCTCTTCTGTCCATGCCCTCAGCACCCCCATTCCCAGCCTCAATCCCACACGGCTCCAGGTGCCCACGGATCCGGGCAGGAGCGTCGGGAATGTCGCGTGGAGCTGGGCCCTTCCTTCGAGGTGCAAACTTCCTCGGAAAGGAAGAGTCATGCAGCCTTTAGAGTTGGGTGGTTTTTTTTTTTGTTTTTTGGTCTTTTTTTTTCCCCTTCCTTTAAAGAACATGAAAGAATCTGATAATTACTTCTATCTACCACCCAACTGTACTAATTACCAACCTATTTCTTCACAGTATGACAGACACAGGCTCTCCAAAACACATAGAGATAAATTAGCACTAATTGGTTTTCCTCTGGCTGTTTGAATTAGTATTTAAAGCTCCAATTACAAAGCAGAATAATTACTATTAATGTCCTGTCGCAGTACAAAAGGCAGATATCTCGCGAGCGAGTCCAGGTGTATTATTACACTGATTACAGAATATTTAACCTGGCTCGTTAAGACAAAGACACGGGAAACTTTAAAAAGATGGGGGGGGGGAAAAAAGGGAAAAGAAAAACTGCAGATGGTGACAGGGGATGGATGGGGGGGGTCTTTGAAACCTGGGATGAGAGAGGTATGAGAAGGAGAGAGGGAAGAAGATCAGAAAAGGAAAAGGGGGATGAGAAAAGAGCAATTCTTTGGGAAAGCAAAGGAAATTTTGGGGGGGGTGAGTGGGATACAAGCGCTGCTCTCCCAGGCAGAGCCCAGAGACTCAAAGGCAGATCGTGGGGCTGGAGTGTCCCAGGGGTCATGACCCAACACCTTCCTCCTCCTCCTCCTCCTCCTCCTCCTCCTTCTCATCCAGGAGGTTCCACACCCCTCGGAAGAAGAGCAAACCCAGCTCCCTGTCCAGGGATGCTCAGGAGTCAGAACTGCCCCGGTGGGTGAAGGTGGGAAGGGACAGGGGTAGGACAGGCAGAACCATTCCAGCAGTTTCTCCATCCTGGTGATCCCAAAGGTCAGGAAATTCGGGATGGAGCATCCCAGACCCCAGCAGTTTCTCCATCCTGGTGATCCCAAGGGTCAGGAAATTCGGGATGGAGCATCCCAGACCCCAGCAGTTTCTCCATCCTGGTGATCCCAAAGGTCAGGAAATTCGGGATGGAGCATCCCAGTCCCCAGCAGCTCCTCACCTCTCCCTGCACTGTCATCATCCCACCCCAAATCCTGCAGACCTGGGCTGTGCATCCAGCTGGGAACACACAGCCCCATCCCTGACCTTCCTGGGGATAAGGGCAGGGTCTGGCCATGCCGTGCCACCACGGGGACAGTGCCACCACGGGGACAATGCCACCACGGGGACAGTGCCACCACGGGGACAGTGCCACCACGGGGACAATGCCACCACGGGGACAGTGCCACCACGGGGACAATGCCACCACAGGGACAATGCCACGCTCTGCCTGGCACCAGTTCCTCCTCCCACTTCATCCATCTCTGGCAAACATGAACGGGGAGGATTCCTCTGGGCACCTTCAGCCCCGAGGGAGACCCCAGAACCTGCCCCAAAAGCGGCACCTTGAGGACAGAGCTTCAGCTCCCGCCTGGATCGCATCCCACAGCGGCCAGGACAGCGTGGGGACAGCAGCCAAAGTCACTTCGGGGAGTGAAATCTGTGGTTTTGCCACCCCAGGGCTGGCAAACACGGGGACTCCACGTCCCTCTGCCAGCCCCCACCCTGGCCGTGCTTCTCCCGGCGTCTCATGGCTCCGGGGTGGCGGGGATGGCACGGACGGACAGCCCGGCAGTGCCCTCTGCTGCTCCCCGTCCCCCGCCACCGCCCTGGGGTCCCCCGCTTTCCCAGGGGGGCTCCTTGGGGCCATCCCCGTGGGGCTGCTCTGGCCGGGCAGGGCACGGGACGTCGGAATCTTCTCCTGGAAGGAGCTGCTGCGTCCTCCCACTGCATCCCCATCCCGGAGAGGGCATCCCGGGAGCGGAGGGCAGATCCTGCGGCGGTCGGGGGGGTGCCGTGGGTGTGTGGAAAAGGAGGGAGGACGGGGAGGGATTTCTTTTTCCGAGCGAAGGTGGGTGGCGTGCGGGGATGCCAGCTGGCGATGGGCTCTATTTCTACTGACAAGGCTTTACCCTGTAGGTGTGAGGAATTCCAATTAAATATTCAGCCTATTTGTCTGTGTGTGGGAGAGGGTTTGCTGTGCAGGAGGAAAGCCTCACATTCAGCTCCGCAGCTAACCATTAAGAGAGAAATTAGCTCAGTTCATCAAGGGAAGCCAGCGGAGGGTTTTCCCTCGCTCTCCTACCTTGTTCCATCCCTCTCGTTCAGAAACAGCGGGGAATGAACCCATCGCGTTCGGCAGGCACCGAGAGCCAGCAGCACTTCCCAGTCTGGGAAAAAAGTCATTTTTTCCCATGCCTGGGGGATATCTGATCCCCGCTCAACCCACCCTAGAGGCTGCCGAGGGAGATCGATGTGTCGGGCGAGGGGTCGGAGGCGTTGGGGCGCTGCGGATTTAATTGCTCTCACATTTACCGGCCACCTCCTTTCCGAGTCATTTACGAGACACTAATTAATCACTGGGAAGCGAAAGCTCTCGCTTCCAGATGATCTTTTTAAGGTGGGAATGTCCCCGTGAGAGTTGATGCCTTATCGATGCCCTTTAGCCGGATCGATGGGGCTGCAACGATCGTCCTGGGCCAGCCCCGCGGGTTTGGGGTCGGGTTCAAGGCAACTGAGAGGCTCCGGAGGGAGGAAAATCCCTCAGGAATACACCCAGACCATCAGCTGGGGGAGAGATTGGTGTGAAAAATGGCATTTTGGTGCCAGGATGCTCCTTGGGACAAGGGCAGGATGCAGTGGGATCCTGCACTGGGGGAGTTTGGGGGAGAACTGTGTTTCCAAAAAAAAAAAGAAAAATTAAAAAAAAAGCCACCATGGAACTGATTTCACCATTTTCTGGAGCTTGACGTGTTTTTGCCCTTTTGAAATAACTTTCCATCTCAGAATACCCAAATTTTAAATAGAACCTAAAGTGACGAGAATAAAAAAAAAAGAAGAAGATGACTTTTTCATGAAACCACAAATGATATCCTGTTTTCCTGCTCTGTTTTGGGGAAAAGAAGTTGGTCCTGACGGGAATAAAGCCATAATTTCCTTCTCCTGAGGGAAGGCAAATGTCCAGGCTCACCCAGGTGAGGGGCACTGGTGGGGACTCGGGTCCTGGGACCCCACTCTCCACATTTTAAATTTAAAAACCACCTGGAAGTTGAAGCTGAAGGCATTTTGGAGGAAGATGAAGGTGATGGGCTGCTGTGAGAGGGGGATATGGAACATTCAGGAGCATCCCAGTACTGCTCTGTCCCCTTGGCTGATCAAACCAGACCATGGTGCTTGGCCCCACTGGGAGCCGGAACGGGTTTTAAAGGGTTTTTAATCCTCACTGGGAATTCCAGGCAGGAAAATGAATCCTTTGGTCCAACTCCAGCCCTGCTGCAACCAGACCCAGGCTGTGGGGACTCTCCTGCCACCTCTGGGACAGAATTCCCACCCCTGGGTCACCGGGGACTTTCCTGATGCATCTGAGAGTGTTCCAAACTTCCTCGGGAAGGAAAAGCCTTGCCTGGATGCTGTGGGGTGCCCCCAGCCATGCTGAGCTTCCCAACCTCCTCCCCTCCACGGGATGCAGGGATCCCTCTCCCCTTCCCAGACTGCAGAGTCAAGGAAGGAGTTTTCTTACTCCTTCCCAAACACGGGATGCAGGGATCAGCTTTCTTACCCTTTTCCTCATGCATGGAAGGCACAGATGAGCTTTCCCACCCTTCTTCATTCACGGGATTCAGGGATGAGTTTCCCTAACCCATTCCCACACTGCAGAGCGAAGGAAGGAAGTTTTCTTACCCCTTCCCATATACAGGATTCAAGGATGAGATTTCTTACCCTCTTCCCCATCCACAGGATCCAGGGATGAGTTTCCCTACCCCTGTCCTACCCAGGATCCAGGGATCAGCTTCCTTACCCCTGCCTTACCTAGAATTCAGGGATGAGTTTCCCTGCCCTACACAGAATCCAGGATTGAGTTTCCCTGCCCTACACAGGATCCAGGGATCAGCTTCCTTACCCCTGCCCTACACAGGATCCAGGGATGAGCTTCCCTGTCCTCCACAGGATCCAGGGATCAGCTTCCCTTTCCCTGTCCTACCCAGGATCCAGGGATAAATTTCCCTGCCCCTGTCCTCCACAGGATCCAGGGATAAATTTCCCTGCCCCTGTCCTCCACAGGATCCAGGGATAAATTTCCCTACCCCTGTCCTCCACAGGATCCAGGGATGAATTTCCCTGCCCCTGTCCTCCACAGGGTCCAGGGATCAGCTTCCCTACCCCTGCCATCCACGGGATGCAGGGATCAGCTTCCCTGCCCTACACAGGATTCAGAAGCCTTATGGAAAGGCTCACAAGTTTCTCATCAATCCCAAACCCCGACACTTTTAATGGGGCACAAAACACCTTTTTGGAGCCGAACATCCCAGCAAGGAGCAGAACCCCTTTAGGGACCAACCCTGCGCCTTCCCCACGGCACGGGCTCACCCTGGCAGCTTTGCCCCGGGACCACCGCCTGTACCCATCCACACAATTCCTTTCATTTCCTTTCCTCCTCAAATCCAAACCCGGGGACTCCATAGCAACCCGCAGCTCCCGGGGTCTGACTCCAGCGCTTCTCTCGGCGCTGTCACTTCGTTTCAGGCTACCCCCGGGTAGGTGTGAGGAACTCCAATTAAGCATTCCGCTGGCTCCCTGTGTGGGGGGACAGGCTCTGCTGTGGAGGAGGGAAGCCTCGGCGGTGACTAATCGCTCAGACACCGGGTGTCTGTGGCACCAGGGGAGGGCAGGCAGAGGGTTTTCCTTCACCGTGCAGCTGCCTCTGCATTCCCTTTTCGGGAGCGATTGCGGCTCCCCGCCGGGCTCGGGGGCTCCCGGGCGGAAGTTGGAAAGATCCCAAGCATCTTTCCGGCGATGCTGCTGCGGATCTCGCCGCTGCCGCAGCCTTTGCTGCTCTGCCTTGCACAGCCCCAGGGGAACTTTTTTTTTTTTCAGAGAGAAACCAAATTCCTGCGGTTTGAAGGTGCCCCTCGCGTGCCTTGCCGTGGAAAGGAGGTTGGTGCTTTGGTGCCCTTTGGATGAGCATCCCCAAATTTAGGGGAGCACGGTTAAATTTGGATGTTGAGCCCCGAAATGAGTATCCGGCCCTTTCCCGAGGAGCGGAGCGGAGGATCCCGCCCTCGGCCACGACTCCAGCCCTGACAGAGACTCAAATTCGCCACCGCAAGGTCATCGCCACGACCCCCACGCAAACATCGCTCCCCACATCCTCCCGTTCCCTATGGAAAATCCCAGCAGGACGAGAGGTCCCGAGCACGCCAAAACTTCCCCCTTTGCCCAGAGCCACCACAACTCCACCGCCACCAACTCCCGGCGGGACAGCGACCGAGGGTGACACCGAGGGTGGGACGCGCGTGGCTTTCCCGGCCTGGCGACACTGCCCCACTCCGCGGGGACACCGAGGCTGTCCCCCAGCCTTCGTAAGCGGCTGCCTGAGCCAGGGCGAGAGGCGGGAGCGGACCCGGCCCAGCCGGCGGCTTCGCCCCCGCTCCCCGGGGAGGCGAGAAGGGGGCCGGCAGCCGCCCCCCGCCACCGCCGTGGGCAGCGGCAGGATGTGCTGTCCCTCCCCTGCACTTCCCAGCGAGCACTTTACATAACTTCTGCTGCTTAGTCACAGCTTCGACTCTTTTTTTTTTTTTTTCCCTTTTTTTTTTTTTTTTTTTGGAGCGATTTTCTCAGCCGCATCAGAGCGCGAGTCATTTCGGCAAGGGAAGTCCCTTCCTTTCTTCCGTTCCCTTGGTAACTGCACAAATTTGCTCTTCAAATGATTCATGACCGGGGTGCTGTAGGAGTTCCCTCCTCCAACACAAATCGCTCCCACACAACCACACATGCCCGATTAATCATTGATCCGTGTCTCTTCCGCAAGGCACGCCCGGCCCCGGTGCTCTCCTCCGGCCACCACCGAGACCACCACGATGCTCCTGAGGTCCCTGGATGCTCACAGGTGTCCTCAAATAGGGGACACAGGCCGGAGTTTGTAACAAATCCCGTCCCCGGATAGGTTTTATAGGCTGTGAATGAAATATCCCCGTGGCGGCGGGACGGGAGCCGAGTGCTCCCCATGGAGCCGGCGATGGGATCGGAGCTGCCGGTGGTGATGGATAAACCTTCCCTGAGCTCCCAGTTGCATCAGCACAACTTTATTTAGGGTTTGATATTTGTTTCCATCCCAAACTTCCTCAGATTAAACAGAGGGAAAGCTAAAAAGCCAGAAGGTCACCCCCAGCCGTGACCACGTTGGAAAGACGGAGCCCAACAGCAGAAAAAAAAACCTAAAAGAGCCATGGAAGAGCCAGAAAAGTCCTTTTTGGACCCCTGGGAAGTGAAATGCCGTGAGGCTGAGCATCATCCCAGGGCCACGATGCTCCTCACACACCTGTTACCTGCACAGGGAAGCAGCCTGGGATGGAACTGGGGGCTTGGAATACTTCAGCTGGAAAATAAAATTAATCTGTGAAATCTCACCCTGCCGTTTTTTGGTAGGTTTTATCTGATTTATTCTGTCCTCGTTAAGAGGAGCTAATTAACAAACCAGCGTTTAAATAAACAGCAGCCAGAGTGTTTGTAACCTCGGCTTATCGAATTGTGACAAATTAGTAGCCTCAGCGTGTTAAATGAAACAGAAGCATCCAGGGGAAAAAAACCCTGAATTCCCATCTGGATAATGATCCTTGCTGTGGACAGAGAGCAGAGATCAACTTCTGATCAGTGTGACACGCACGTGGAAAAATCCCAAACAGCCCCAAAACCTGGAGGGTTTTTGGCTGTCAGCTTCACCCTGAGCTCATCCCTAGGGAATGGCAGGGTCAGGATCAGCTGTGGAGAAACCCGAGCAGCCCCGGGAGCTGCTCAGAGCTGCTGTAACCACCCCGTTCATCACGGATCCGTGAGAATAATCCTATAACGCACCTCTGAGCCGAGCCTGCATCCCGGGAGGTGCTCCCGGGAGGAGGGAGCGGCATTCCCGAGGGACGAGCCAGGGGACGAAGCCGTGGCTGCGTGTCCCAGGCCAGCCCTGCCCTCCCTCCTAGGAGGAAAGGAGATTTTGGGATAATTTCCCCTTTTTTCCTACTCCCCAAAGGGTGCAACCAACACTCTGCATCCTCCCTGTCCCTGCTCCATCCCAGCTGTGGGATGGCCATTCCCAAAATTCAGCAGAGCCATTGCTGCTCCCGCGGGCGCTTCCAGCTCCTGCTGTCCCAGCGGGAATTGCTCAGTGACAGCGCTCTCCAGGGGCCTTGGGAGTGCAATTACCGAGGAGCATTAATTACACTCCAGGTGAGCGCAGAGCCGAGCAGGGAGCGCGCCGGCGGCTCCCGCGGGGTGGGAATGCCGGGATTTGCAGGGATGCAGCAGTGGGATCAACCCTCGGCATCCCAGGACAAAACTTCCCTCCGGGCAGAGCAGCCCAGGATTGATGGAATCATGGAATTGTTTGGGTTAGAAAAACCTTCAAAGGTCATGGAGCCCAAGCATTGCCCCAGCACTGCCAGGGCCAGCACCCAACCATGTCCCCAAGTGCCACATCCACGTGGGATCCATCCTTGGAAATCCCTGCTGGAATAGCGACCCCAGCATTGCCCTGGGCTGGACAACCTTTACAGGGAAGAAATCTTCCCAATATCCAACCCAAACCTCTCCTGGCACAACTTTTGTCTTGTCATTTGATACCTGGGAGAAGAAACTGATCCCTGCCAGTCCACAGCCTCCCTCCAGGCACAGAATCTCCTTTCCAACATTTCTCAGGATGAGAAATTCATGAAATCAAGAGTGGTTTGGGTGGGAAGGGACCTGAAATCTCATCCAGTTCCATGGGCAGGGGCATCTTCCACTCTCTTGGGTTGTTCCAAACCCTGTCCAACCCGGCCTTGGACACGTCCAGAGATTCTTGGCAGCCACAACTTCTCTGGGAATTCCATCCCAGGGCCTCACTACCCTCACAGGGGAGAATTCCTTCCATAGGAGCACAAATCCTGAGCTGCAGCCTCTTTACTTATTTTTTTTTTAATTTCTTTTATTAATAAAAGCTTCATTAATGAGCAGCGACAGAAACTCACACCAGGGAACTGCGTATTCCAAGGAGCCAAGTCATCAATTAAACCAACATTTCCCTCTGTTCTTTCCCTTTCAAACCCTCGGTTTCATCACCAAAAAGCAGAGTCGAGAGGGCTCCAGCGAGGAGGAACAATAGCAGGGCACCAACTCCTACATCTGCCCCTTCTCCCCCCCAGCGAGGCGGGGATCGGCGATCCCACAATCCCACGGATCCACGGGAACCACGGATGCCGCAAGGCACAGGCAAGGAAAGCTGCCCCAGCACCTCCAGCATCTCCCAAAATGTGGAACTTCCCCATCTGCAGGGTACCCAAAACCTGAGTATTTTTCCCCCCATAGCATCAATGAATGATTCAAAATCATTCCTTGCCCTGACTTTTTCCTCCTGCTGGGATGGTGAATGCACCTGGATCAGGAGTGCTGGGCAAAAGTGTCCCCAAGTTGTCCCTACAACTCTTCACCCAGCAGCTGAGGAGCAGGAACGACATCAGCCAGCAATTAAAAGCTGATCTCTCTGATTTTTGATAAATCCAATCATTCTGGATAAACTGAAGTCACGTCCCGTGTGCTACAGAGGAAGTTTCCCGCAGAGCACACATCCCTTTGGGATGGGGACGGGGCCAGGGGCCAGGGCCACGGGCATGGGCGAGCAGAGCAACCCGTGCCCTGCAGCTCCATTTCCATCCTTCCCTTGTGCAAAACCCCCATAATTTTTAAGGTTAATAAAGCCCTTGTTTGCTTAAGCCAGCACCTGTTTCTATGGTGACACTTGCAACCCGGAGCCTGTTTATCAACGGCGACGCCGACAAACGCGGCGGCCGCCGGGGAAGACATCGCGGGGAAGGCCCCAGGACCGTTGGGGACAGCGGTGCCACCGTCCCTTGGCACCCAAATACCCCAGTCCCCATCCATGGGATCCCCACTGCGCCCTACAAAGCCGTGGGAAGGGATGGAGCAGCGGGAGCTGCACCCAGAGTGAGGGAAAAGCTGGGGTGGCCAATGGCTCTGCTTCAAAAACCTTGGATGCGCTTCCCACATCCGAGCCCAGAGTCGCCTGTGGAGGCTCCGTGCCTCAGTTTCCCCAGAGCCCGGCCCTGGGAAGGGGTCGGTGGCTGAGCCAAGCGGCGCCGGCGGCAGCAGCGCCTGGCGGGTCCCGCTCGGCTCCAGCCTGGCGCAGGATTTCTCCCGGCTGGCAGAACCCGTTTCCATAACGACTTTCTGTTACAAACATATTTTGATAAAAATAAAGTTAAAGCGGCGAGGTTTTAGTGGAGTACAAATTCGCTGCTCTCACCCTCCCCCTTCCTCCTCCCCGAGGAGGGGGAATAAAGAAGGAAAGCTTTCCATTTGAAGGGCAGTATTTGCTCCCTTCTTTTTCTTTCCCCACTGAATACAAAATGGAAAACCTTGTTTACCGGGGATTCGCTGTAAACCGGTTCCGACTCTGCCTGGTTACCTGATGCTCTACAGTATGTACAGGATAATGTGATAAATTCATTTCCAATTCACTGCATTATCCTTTGAATATTTTAATGACTCATTGAATGGAGTAAAAAAAAAAAAAAAAAAAAAATTAA
>VWYI01029328.1:0-10247 GCA_013399455.1 Anthoscopus minutus
TTCTCACAGTCAGTATTCTGGCCTCAGCAGTGAGACCTCATGGAATCACCTGCCACTGTGACACAGCGGGGCCACATGGAGGCAAGGGGCCATAGAGACACTGAGGAACTTCGTGGAACCCAAGGTCCATTGTCACACTGTGGGCCCCTGTGGAACCAATGGGACCAAAGTGACACTGTGGCACTCCATGGAACGAAGGGGCCATTCTGATTCTGCTTTGCCTCATGGAACCAAGGGGCCACCACGACACTGCAGGGCCTTGTCAAACTAAGGCAGCCTTGTGACACTGCGGGCCTCCTAGGGACCAAGGATCCATTGGGATATTGTAGGGTCTCATGGAACTCTGGACACCATGATGACCCTTCAGAACTCACTGGGACCAAAGGGCCATTGTAGCACTGCAGGGCGTCATGGAACCAAGGGGACCACAGTGACACTGCGGGGCTCCATGGGACAAAGGGCCCCAACTGACACCCCGGAACCATTGCTATGTGTTCTGGAGTGCCTTCATGATGTTTGTATATAAAGTATATAAAGGTACTGGGGTTTGTGCCAGGTATGTTTGCTTTATGGTTTCTTTGTCCTACCCTGCGTACCAGTCCCAGCAGCCTGTTTTAAGAGTTTATTTGGAATGGCACCCATTTTGTTAGAGAAGGAACAGGGGATGAGGCTTTTCAGCCTTTCTCTTCTTTCTTCTTTAAATCTGTTCCATCACTTTTTGAGAATGTTCAGTTTCCCCTGAATATTAAAGAGACCACTTCCCTGGTATTTAATCTAATAAGCTTCCTCTTTATGGTCTGCAGCTTTTCTAGAGTGAGGGTTGAGATGTCCAGAGGAGCTGATGAGATCCCTGACCCAGGAGTAGACCCAGGCATGGAAAATCCTGAGTAGTGTGAAAAATGGAAGAGAATGGGCCAGACCCTGAAAGAATTTCCTGATACCCCCAGCCTGAGAATTTTCACATGAACAAATTCAGAACCCAGACAAAGTGGGGAAATACCTGGAAGAAAACTGCCATAATGATTCTAAGGAGAAAAAGATCATTGCAATAAGCTGGGCCTTGACATATGCTCATTGCACACTGCTAGATACTGTAGGGCAGCTGAGAGAGGCATGGGGCAGGGAGATAAATCAGCAGCTGCTGCAATCACTCAGGCTGCAGCTAAGCCAGCAGCTAAATCTGAAAGTGAGCCCAAAGCCAGCAGCTAAACCAGACAGTGGGCCTAAGGCAATAAATAAAGCAGACAGTGAGCCCAAGCCAATAACTAACCCCAACAGTGAGCCCAAGCCAGAAGCTAAACTAGGCAGTGAGCCTAAGCCAGCAACTAAACCAGGAAGTGAGCCCAAGCCAGTAAATAAACCAGGCAGTGAGCCTAAGCCAATATCTAAACCAGGCAGTGAGCCCAAGCTAGCAGCTAAACCAGGCAGTGAGCCTAAACCACTGGCAGTCACCACAGACTGCACACAAACAAGACTAATCTGCCAGTGCTGGCCAATGATGATCCAGGGGAAGGACCCTCAATGCCAGTTCATGACACCTGAACACCTGACATGAAATCAAAAATCAAAACAATTGACAGAAAATCAAAAGTCACAATGGATTCCTTTTCCCTGAAAAAACTTGATGGCCTAAGAAAGGATTACTCAATGACCTGATAAATCTATAATTAATTAGTTAATCTGTCTTTGGGATGCCGCAGGTGAGACTACAATTCTGGACAGTACTGAAAGAAAGCATTTGGGATCCCTGTCACATGATCCAATTATGAACCAAAGAACAATGAGGGGGTCTGACCCTCACAGTCCCTTGGCACGGGTCCTGGGAAGTATAGCACAAAGATATCTGTGTGTAGACAATCTCTATATACAGCAAACCCAGTGGAAGAGCATAAAACAAGGAAGTCAACACTTGAGAGAAATGGCAGTGGCAAAAATTGTCTTCTCAGATGATCTAAATGCTAAAAACTCAAATTAAATACCATGCACATCTGTGATGTAACAAAAACTTGTATGACTTGAACCACAAGAACATGCTTCTGCTTTAGCAATAATGAAACAAGGTAACAGGAAAGAAACTGTACTTAATGTACTTCATATGACAAAGAAACTCTGAACATGTACAGATGCTGTGCATGACCCCACACACAAGGATCACAGCTGTAGAAACATGTCTGCACAAATTAGAAAACACCCATCATCAGAAGCCCCACCGTCTGCCATGATCTAATCCAGACTGCACTAAAGAAGACTGAGACTCCAGAACATCTGCAGTACATCAATAACATCATTGTGTAAGGGAACACAACAACAAAAGTTTTTGAGAAAAGAAAAAAAACATCCAAATTCTCCTAAAAGCCAATTTTGCCATCAAAAAGAACAAAATTTAAAAACCCACTTGTTCTGAGAATAAAGTGACAAAATGAACATCAGATTCCCACCAACATCATCAAGATCACAACAGTATCTCCATCAACCAACAAAAAAAACCCCACAAGCTTTCTTAGGTTTCATAAACTTTTAGAAAATACATATTCCCGAATACAGCCAAATTATAAACCCTCTCTTCACCCACAAAAAGAACACTTTCCAGTGAGGCCCTGAACAACAACAAACCTTCACCCATATCAAACAAAAAATCACTCATGCAGTAAACCTTGGCCCAGTTAGGGCATGAGCAGATGTAAAAAACATACTCTATTCTGCAGCCAAAAGCCATGGTGTGTCTTAGAACTTTAATGGTTGATCTTGAGTTTCACTAGGCACTTTCTGTCAAAGGTTTTAAGACCAAATCATTTGGAGTCAGAGACACAGAAAATATCCCCTTGCCTGTGCTGACAGGCTCTGACACCCAGGAGAATACAGAGTTTAGCCTAAAACCATGGAGAAAGCTTCCACAGTTAAGTAGAGAAGCTAATAGTGTAAGTCTGTAAGTTAGATGGAATCGTTTTAAGTCACTGGGTGGAAAAGTTAAAGTCTGAAGTTTTAGTTATATTAGTATGTGAGATACAAGATGGAGGATTCAGGGCATGGTGTCCTTCTTGTTCTTCTCCTTCTTCCTTCTTCATCTTCTTCTTCTAAGGGTTTTGGGGTAATATTAAGTGATTGGACAAAAGAGTCCACATGCCAGCTCAGAGGTGCTGGGTCATTGGGTCATTAAGAAAAATAAGTGACTTGGTGTTCGATTACTGGGGAGATGGACGCCTAAAAGTCCTTGGAGAGATTCTTCTGCAGCAGCAGCCATTTTGTCCCTCATTATCCTAATGTACATAGCTCCTTGTAGTTTGTATATATGCAACATAGATAAGAGGAGAATAAACAACTCAGACTGAACACGAAAATAGCCTCTCTCTCATTAATCCTGATCCTGAGACAAATAATTGAACCCCGTGGTGTTGGGACCCCCAACATGAATCTACAAGAAGTCTGAAACCAACTATACTCCCAAAAAGAAAAAAATTTTAGCAGCCTATGAAAATGTCCAAACCACCTCAAAAGTAATTGACACGAAAACACAGCTCCTCCTGGCACCCTGAATACCAATACTAAGGTGNGGTTCATATACTCTGTGAAGATGACCAGAGAAGTAAAAAAAACTAATTAACAACACCAAAAAACTTTATTTGAACTGCTAAAGAGTAAAAATAAACATCACTACCAAAATAATAAAACTGTCTGTGAAAATTCTCCATGTAAATATCCATGTCCCCAAGAGCAGGGCTAATAAAAAACACCAAAACAATGAACAGATAAATGAGACTGCAAAAATAAAAGTGTCAAAAATAAATTTAAAATAACAGCACAAAGCAAAATTTTTCCTAACTCAATGAACCCATGATACCTCAGGTCAAAGTAGAAATACCACCTCTAAATGAACACAAAATGAAAGAGTAAATTTAACCATGAACAATATTTCTCAAATTATCCATAACTGTGAAACATACACTGCAATCAAATAGAACAAACAGGTGAAAGCCCTAGAGTAAGGTGAACAGTAGTCCAAATATAAATATAAAAGAAGCCTGTCAGATTAACTACATCACACTGCCTCAAACCTGCCAAAACAAGGACTACATACTCACAATAATAAAAACTAGTACTACATGGTTGTAAACCTACCTTGTACCTCACACTACTACTTCAAGCACCATCCTAAACCTTGAAAAACAAGTCCTTTGGAAACATGATACCACTAAGAAGATTAAGTCAAACAACAAAACTCATTTCAAAAATAACGTTATAAAGACCTGGACTGAAAAACCTAGTATTAGGTAAGTATTCCATATCCGCTACCATATCCCTTATCAAGCAGCAACTGCAATAGAAGTAAAAAAGTACAATAGACTGTTAAAATCCACCTTAAAACCATTGAATAAAAAAATCTTTCAAAAATTGAAAACAACATCTAACAAAAACCACCTGGTTAGTTAACACCCAGGACTCCATCAACTGAGCAGACCCTGCCCAATCTAAACCCCTGCATACAGTCAACAGAAACAAAGTTCCAATAGTACAGATCAGAGATTTATTGAAAAAATCAGTTTGAATCAATTCTGCCTCGAATACAAAAAAACCCATTCATGAAGTTGTCTTTACTCAAAAATCCAAGTTACACATGATAAATAATACAAAAAAAATGAAACAACACAATGTGTACCTCAGGGAGATCTAATTGTTAGATGAGAACGGTGTGAAAATATCACTGTTTACTGAATATAACTACCTTTATCTGTATAAATGTATATGTATATGTATATGTATATGTATATGTATATGTATATGTATATGTATATGTATATGTATATGTATATGTATATGTATATGTATATGTATATGTATATGTATATGTATATGTATATGTATATGTATATGTATATGTATATGTATATGTATATGTATATGTATATGTATATGTATATGTATATGTATATGTATATGTATATGTATATGTATATGTATATATGGATAATATATGTGTTTGTAGAGTTAGAATATATATTAGTTGTGGTAATAAGTTGACAATAAGGGGATAAGGGGTGGAATGTCCTGGGGTGACTCTATGATGCTTGTATCCCTGATTGTCTCTTCCGTTTATGCTGGATGTTAAGTTCTGCACCTTTAAGACTGGTTCCGAGAGTGAAGGGGGAAGAAGCAGCTGCAGTTTGTGTTCAGAAACGGCGCCCACTGCCCCGTGTGCTGCTCCGGACTGTGCTGTCTGTAACACGGACAGACAGCGGGACAGAGCTCTTCTCTGCTGTTAGCTAGGTTTTAGCTAGCTGAGGCAGAGAAGTTCCCCATACTGTTTTTCTTTTTTCCTTGGATCTGTTCACACCTGCTCTGAACTGAAAACCCAAAAAAACCATTGGGAACTCACACTTGTAGCCCACTGGGGCCTGGGCCTCGGCACTTTCCAGCACCAGAAAATCTGATAAAAAACAAAACAAATCAAGCTATATCCCACAAAAAAGACTTTTCTGAATTTGATCTCTCCAAGCAACAAGAGGTTTTATTATTTAATATTATTACTTTTTATACTTGTAAATTCTTTGCTTCTTAAATAAACAGGATTTTTCAACTTTTCTCCAAAGAAATACTTTTCCCAAATCAATTGAGAAAAGGACCACTTAAATTTGCTTTCTTAAAAAAACCCATGCAAAGCTTTTATCCCAAATTTGCCCTAAACCAGAACACTATGCTAGGGTGATCATGGAACAAAGGAGTCCATTGTGATACTACAGGGCCTCATGAAAGCAAGGAGTCTATTGTGACAAAATGAGGCCCTGTTGGGCCAAGGGCAAGTGTGGTACTTTGTGGGACCTTTGAACCAAGGAGTCCATTGTGATACTACAGGGCCCCATGGAACCAAGGGTTCATGGAACAATGTGGGAGTAATGGAATCAAAGGTCTATTGTGACATTGCAGGGCCTCATGGAATGCTGGAGACCATTGTGACACTTCAAGGCCTCATTGAACCAAGGGGTTCTACAGGACCTTGTGAATCCAAGGAGACCATTTTGACACTGCAGGCCTCATTGAACTAAGTGTTAGTTGTGACACTGTGGTGCCAAGGAGATCACTGTGACACAGCAGGGCCTCATGGAAGCAAAAGGGGACAATTGTGATGCTACAGGGCCCAGTGTAAGCAAGGAGCCAGTGTGACACAGCTGGATCTCATGCAGCCTAGGAGCCATTGGGATCCAGAGGACCCCAAAAGAACCAAGAAACCCTTGTGACACTGTGGGGCCTCGTGGAACCAAGTACACCACCGTGGCACTGTTGGGCTGCATGGTCTCAAGGGGCCAGTGTGAAGCAGCAAGGCTTTGTGGAACCAAGAGGGCTTTGTTGCATTCCAGGGCCTCATGGAGCCAAAGGGCCATTGTGATCCTACGGGGCACCAGGGATCCATGGAGAGCATTGTGACATTGCAAGGGCCCATGGAATCATGGAGACCATTGTGACACTTTGGTGCCCCACAGAACCAAAGGGCCACTGTGACCCTGCTGGGCCTCCTGGAAGCAAGGGGCCATTGTGACAGTTCAGAAGCAAGGAGAACCTTGTGACACTGCAGGGCATGTGGAACCAAGGGGAGATGGAACAGGTCTGGATGGTTTGGTATCCCAGGGGCCACCTGACAGGTCCAGCTGATCATGGAATATTGAGGGCTGCCTCTCATCAGCCCCTGGAGAAATGAGGGGCTCTGTTTTCGTTCCTATGGAAAAGAAGCATCTGTCTTTCCAGGTGAATCATCTGTCTTTCCAGGTGCCCATGGCCAAAACTGATACTCTCAAAGGATTCAAGTGTCCTTTGTGATGCAGTGAAACCAAGGGGCCATTGTGACACTCTAGGACCCCATCAAACCAAAGGGCCATTGTGACACTCTGGGACCCCATGGAACCAAGGAGAGCATTGTGGCACTGCAAGGGCTCATGGAATCAAGGAAAGGCTGTGACACAGGGGAGGCCAATGGAACCAAGTGCTCCATTGTGACATTGCGGGGCCTCAGGGAACCAAGGGGCCATTGTGACACTTCAGGGCCTGGTGAAAGCAAGGGCATCACTGTGGCTCTGTGGGGTCTTGTAGAACCAAGGGCCAATGTGACACTGCAGGGCCTCATGGAACCAAGGGCCATTTCAAACCTGCAGATCCAAGCAGGCCATTGGGCCACTGTGGGGCCTGACTGCACTGATGGGAATATTGTGACACAGTAGGACCTCATGGAAACAAGGATCCGTGGTGACACTTTGGGGTCTCATGTAACCAGGAGTCCAACTGTGACCCTGCAGAGCCAAAGAGATCATTGTGACACTACATGGTCTCATGGAACCAAGGGGATCGCTGTGACATGGTAAGGCATCATGGCTCCAAAGGGCCATTGTGAAACTGTAAAAAACTGAAAAAAAATAAAAGAAGCTGCTTAACACCATGGGAGAATAAAGAAGCAGCATTATTTATTCAGCCAAATGCACAAAGGGGGAATAGCTCCTCCCAAAGGTATGCATGCTGAGGAAGGAAAGGTCCAGCTTACAGACTGTATGTTACATACATATTCAGTGACTGTCACAGAATGAATATACACATGATAATCATTTCTTTGAAAGCATTAACATATTTTCCCCTCTCTTTCACAGATTTGTTCTTCTGTCCTGGCAGTTTCTTTGGTGGTCCCTGGTGCTTGATGATGCCAGAGTCACACCTGACTGCCTGGTGAACTGGTAAAAGTTGGCACAACTGGAGCTGGTTGCTTTCCAGTTCTCCTTCGTAGACAATGGACATTGTGCAGCTCCATGGGCCAGTGGGTTTTGAAGAACAAGCATTGTGTGTGCTCACCAGGTGGAGATGGTTTTTCATCTGAAAACATCACCCACTTTGAGGCTTGTGAAGCTTCTCTTCAAGCCTTCCTAAGCCTCATGTGGGTGCCTGCTGGAATTCAGTCTCCCTCCTCCATCCCACAGCAGCCCAGCCTTTCCCTCCTCCAGCCTTGCTTTCTAGCACAGCCATGGAGGCTCTTTTGGCTCTTGGCTTTTCCTGCAGCCACCAAGGGCAGCTGAGCTTTGCCCTTGCCACAGTCAACCCTGCCCAGCACAGGCAATGCCCAGCAATTCCTTGTCTGTCCCTGGCCTTGCTGCCAGCCCCAGCAGTGGCTCCATGGCCCCTTTGTGCCCCTGTGCTGGCCCAGCCATGGTGCCACAGCCCCTGTAAGAGACCCCTGAACAGAGGAAGGCATGTGTAAAGGAGAGGGGAAATATGTTAATGACATATGTTAACACCACAGGGGGCTGTGGGACATCATAGCAGGGCTGTGTGAGGTCACTGGGTTGGTCTCTCTGCCCTGACCCCACTCACATTTACCCCCAGAGAAGTCCCCCCTGCTGCCTGTGCTGAGCAGGATCCCCCATCCACCTGGATCCTCCCTGCCCTTCAGCATTGCAGCCTCCCCCAAGGATGTTCCACAAATCAACCTCAGAGCCTGGCATGGGGACAAGCGGCTTGGCTGTGTGACCAGGATTGTGGGGTGTTTTCCCTCTCTGGGGGGCCCGGGGTCCAGCTAGCTCAGGACCCCAGGTTGAACAACCCCAATGAGGACAAAGGCAAAAGAAGAGAAGTGCTCTCTCCTTCAGGACCAACAGTCCCACTGTTTATTGTAGAACAATTCACATTACATCCTGGAGAAAAGGAGGAGAGAGAGAGTGAGGGGGTCCAGGCACTCTGGGATAAACCCAGGGAGAAGGGGCATGGAGAGGTCATGGCCAATGACACACCTGAAGGGAGAAGGGAGGAGACATCTCAGGTAACCCATCACCAGGGTCTCAGGGGGGAGGAGGAGAAATGTATGGGATAAGCCAAACTACTAGTACAAAATAATAACTAAACAGACTATGCTATGCAATGCAACACCGGATGTCAAGGACATGGATTATCCAGGTCACTGTGGCCTGCTTTGGGTTCCCCAGGGCAGGAAAGATGGCTGGCAGCTGCAGCAGCCTTAGGGAAGGGCCTCCAAGGTGCAGCAGGAGCCCTGTGACTGTGAGCAGAGGCTGAGGGAGCTGGGCTTGTCCAGCCCACAGCAGGGAAGGCTGAAGGGCTCCTCATCCCAGCCTGGCAGTGCCAGCGAGGAGGGGATGGAGAGCACAGAGCCAGGCTCTTCACCAGTGCCTGGTGGGAGGCGGAATCAGCCAGGAGAGGAGGAGATGAAGTGAGTCAGGCTGGGTTCAGCATTTCCTCACCACCAAAAGCAGCCTGAGTCCCTTCTCCATCCACCACTGACAGCTTTGCAAATCAGGAATTGTTCAGGCTGTTTTATCCCCACTTCACAAAGAGTGTCCTGATGCATCTTAACTCCGTTTATACCACAGAATCATCTTTGTCTAAAACTTGCGCAGAAATCCCTTGTGGATGGTGGACATGTCATATATTGCTGGGATGTCTCACGTTGCTGTGGGAAGAGTTTCAATGTTTCTTAATTTGTATCATGTTTATATTCTTTATGTTGGCAATGAAGAGAAACTTTCTGTGCCTCTGAGTCTCATCAGTTCCAGACCCCCAAAGCACACAAACCTGATGAGCTGTTGTTCCCACTGCAGCGCTGGCACTTGGACCTCCCTCCATACCCACCGCAGAGCTGATTTGACCCACAAAGTCCCTGGCAATGCAGGGATGAAGGGAACAGGACAGGCTGTGGGGATCAGGGACAGGGGACAGCCAGGGATACGGGGTGGTTGTGAGCCCAGGGCAGGACACAGCCCTTGGCCTTGGTGAACCTCATCCAATTGTCCTGGGCCCATGGCCCCAGTCCTGAGCCCTAGGGACACCCCTGGATGTGGCTCCATTCCCCAGCTGCTCTGAGTGCCAGGGGTTGGATGAGGGAAATGGTGGGGTGGCGGTAGTCTGATTGATTGTCAGCCATGAAGGGTCTTGACTTTCAGATCTATTCAGACTGCATTAAGAGGGGGGCTGGGGATCAATAGCAAGTGGTGATTGCTGATATCAGTGTATAAACAGGAAAATAATACACAAGAAAAAAAGATCCTCTGTCACTGTTTTTTTTAATGTAATGTGTTATTATAAATGGAGTAAAAGCTTAGACAAGTCCTGCCTCATGATCAGGTTTCTGACAGTAGCTCTGTTTAAGCCACCTACACCCCAAATTGCTCCTGCTCCTAAGTTCTTTAGAATGGCCAATTAGGTCTAGTATAATATGAATTATTTACTGAATAGACTCAGGACTAACAGACAAGAGACTTTAAACAGAC
>VWYI01029329.1:12181-23287 GCA_013399455.1 Anthoscopus minutus
GGCCAGGCCTGGGTGGGTCTTTGGGGGGCTCGGGGGGGGGGGTCACGGCGCCCAGTCCCGACCCCACTGTCCCCCCACCCCAGGTTCACTGCATCAGCACCGAGTTCACGCTGCGGAAGAACGGGGGGGAGAAGGGAGTTCCCTTCCGCATCCAGATCGACACCTTCGGGGTGGGGGGCAAGGGGGACCCCCCCGAGCACCTGCACTCCGCCAGCTGCCTGGTCAAGGTCTTCAAGGTATCGGGGCGGGGGGGAACCAGTGCCCCCAGTGTGAGCAGTGCCCCCCCGCTACTGGGAGATCCAGCGCTGGGCGTGGGGCAGCGCCGGGGAGCGGGGGCGGGGGCGTGGCGGGGTCTGGGCACCGCGAGGGTCCCGGGTGGTCCCGGGGCCGCCCTCACCCCTCGGCACAGCCCAAGGGGGCCGATAGGAAGCAGAAAACGGACCGGGAGAAGGTGGAGAAGCAGCCGGCGGTGGAGCGGGAGAAATTCCAGCCGGCCTACGAGAGCACGGTGCTGGCCGAGGTGGGGCCCGACCCTGGCAGCCCCCGTGGGCCGCGGGTACCCCCGGGACCCTGCACCCATCATCCCCCTCCCTCCTCAGTGCTCCCCGTGGCCGGACGCTCTGGGTGCCCCCTACAGCCCCCCGGGCACCCCGGGGCTGCCGTCCCCGCACCCCTTCAAGCTGCTGAGCCCCGAGAGGTGAGCGGGGATCCCTGGACCCTCCCCTTTCCCCGCTTCTCGGGCCCCCCTCTTAGCCCGGCCACCCCGCAGGGTGTGTGCGTCGCCCGCCTGCGCTGCCGAGGGTCCCGCCGAGAGCCCTGGCGAGGTAAGGGAGCCGCCGGTGCAGCCCCAGAGCCTCCCCCGGCCCCCCAGGAGGGGCTGGGGATGTGCCCGCTCGGGTCGTGCCCCGCTGAATCCCGGCTGAGCCCCCACAGGCGCTGAGCCCCTGCGCATCCCCTCTGGAGACGCAGCAGTGGCTGCTCCGGCGCCGCTTCTCCGCCTGCGCCCGCGTCTTCGCCAACTTCACCGGTGAGAGCCCGGGCCGGGCTGGGGGGGCAGAGCCAGGGCCCCCCTCTGGCACCCCCTGAGCCCCGCTGTCCGCAGGTGCCGATCTGCTGAAGCTCTCCCGCAGAGATCTGATCCAGATCTGCGGAGCCCCCGACGGCATCCGCCTCTGCCATGCCCTGGCGGGCAGGTGGGGCTCCCGCGGCCCCGGCGCCTCTTTTTGGGGACCCCCGGAAGGCTCCGTGGGGCCCGGCCGCCTCCTGCGCCCCCCGACAGACCCTTCTCTGCCCCCGCAGGTGCCCGCGGCCCCGGCTGACCCTGTACGTGGCGCGGGAGCCCGGCGGGGCTGAGGGTGCGGAGGATGAGGGATCAGGTGCGGAGGGGCTCAGGTGTGTGGGGAGGGGCCTCAGGTGTGCGGCAGCGCAGGGATGGAGGGTGGACATTCACAGCCATGTCCCGTCCCGCCCATCCTCAGGGCTGTACCAGGAGCTGCACCTGGAGCAGCTGACGGTGGCCGAGCTCACCGGGAAGCTGGCCGAGCTGCTGGGGCTGCCCCCGGGGCAGATCCTGCGGCTCTCCCGGCAGGGACCCGCCGGCATCCACGTCCTCGTCAGCGACGAGGTGAGGACACGTGGACAGCCGGGGAGGGAAGGGACAGAGCCCGCAGCCGTCCCGGCCCCTCGGGGTCCCCACAGCTGCAGCAGGACGGGGCCCAGGCCCCCGAGCTCCCCTGAGCTCCTCGCTCTGCCCCGCAGATGCTCCGGAACCTCCAGGACGAGACGAGTTTCGTGGTGGCGATCGGCAAAGGTACCGCGGTGGCCGCGGGCGGGCGGGGGGCGATCGGTGGCCCCGGCTGAGCCGCGTCCCCCCGCAGCCCCCGGCCCCGACGGCTTCCAGCTGCTGCTGCGGTAGGACCTGGCCCCGGAGCTGCGTCAGCCTGGGAAGGGACATCGCCTCTGGAGCCGGAGCCCGAGGCTGGCACAGCCCCCAGAGCCCTCCCTCCGTCCCTGCCAGCCCGCCCGAGCAGGGCCCGTCCTGTCCCCGCGCCCGCCGCGTGTCCCCCACGCTGTCCCCGCTCTGTATTAAAGGACGCTCCCGAGCGCGGCCTCGTCCCTGCGGCGCCCGCTGGGATTTGGGGTCCCCAGGGTGGATTTGGGGTGCGGGGACAGTCCCTCGTTCCCAGCAGTGGACAGGGCAGGGGACACGCGGGCAGAGCAGGTCCTGTCCCACCCCGCGGGGACGGAATCGGCCGCGGCACCGAGCCCGGGGCAGCCCCGGCCGGCAGAGCCCGGGGCCGCCTCATTCCAGTCGGGAATGGGGCATTTTTAACAGCGAATCCTTCCCTGAGCCCCGCTCGGGCACAGCCGGCGGAGCGGGACCGGGGACGTCCTTGGGAGGGAACTCGTGGGGCAAAGGACGGGTTTGGGATAAACAAACCGGGAGCAGGAGAGGAAGCGGAGGACCGGGAAGAGCCGCAGGACGCGGGTGAGGAGCTGGGACAGCCCCGGACCGGTGCTGCCATCACAGTACGGGGACGAGGAGAGGACAGTGGGGCCCTGGACCCACCGCTGGAGGGGACAAGGGAACACTTGGGGACCCTCCCAAAAACACTCCAGGGGATCCAGAGGGATCCAGAGCTTGGTCCCACCAGCCCTTTCCTGACTGTCCCCACCCCACAGAGACGGCTCACGGTGTCCCAGAGACCAGGCCCACCCAAACCACCTGTATTTATACATTTACTTCCAGTTCATGGCATTGTTACATGCGCAGCGTGAAGGAAAGCACAGACCACACCACCGAAACATTTTCCAGCTCTCTCTGTCCCCCAGACGCAGGGAGAGCATGACAAGGTCCAGCTCCTGTGTCCCGCCCCTCGGAGCGAGCAGCCACCGGGAAAGCCCCGAGTTAAAATGTGTGAAAGCCCCCGAGGGTCCTGCAGCAGGGTGGGGACGGGGCTGGAGGTGGGAATGGGGCGTTGCATAGAGGAGGGGGCTCACCCCGGGGTCGCAGCCCCTGGGACCCCCGGGTGGGCTCAGCTGCACCTTTGGGGACAGAGGATGAAGCACAAAGAGCCCCGGGTGTGGCACTGCTGGCACAGGTGGGAGCAGGGGATGGATTCCCTCATCCCTTAAAAAAAAACAACTCCAAACTTCCATGAGAGGCCGGTGAGAGCCCCAGGGCAGCGACAGGGACAAGGAGGTGATGGGACACTGCGATGTCCCCCGCTGGTGACACTCCCAGGATGGGTCCTTGGAGGGGCCAGGGGAGAACAAAGGGCTGGGAAGGCACGGACTGAGCTGGGAATTGAGGAGGAAAAGCGGCTTCTCCTTGATTTTCTCCATCATTTTGGTCCCACGTGCCCCAGGCTGCAGCACAGGAGCCTCTGCCAGGCTTTGGCACAGAGGGAGGGGAGAAACCTTGACCTGGATACCAGGAAAGAAAGCAAAAGGGAATAAATCTCCCACAACACACCCAGGCCCCTCAAGCACACAACCCTTCAGCAGAAAAAGCCAAAATGTTTCAAACCTCATTTGCCAGGACACTGTAGCCAAGAACCTTGTCACACTGATCCCAATCCACCCTTATCCTCCCAAAAAACCCCCAAATTACCCCAAACCCCCTGGCAGCAGCAGCCAGCCATGAACAACAGAGAGAAAACCAAACAGAAATACAAAGGGAATTACAGAGATGTGCAGAAAACAGGAATTTGTTGGTTTGAAACGACCCCTGCGACAGCACTTTCCACCTTTCCCATCCTCACTCTGTCACAGAATTGGGATAAAAGGTGCTGGAGTGTCTCCAAAGCCCAGAAAATCCTTTTCTGGTTGCGCTGGATCAGCTCAGCCTCGCTGGAAGTTCTGCCCCAGAAGGTCCCAGGCTGTTTCCCTGGAGAGGTCCCTTGGTCTCCGCTCTCCTCAGGAGTCCAGGGGCAGCTGGAATTGGGCTGGTGCTGGAAGGTAAATCCAGGCTCCAGAAAACTCTGCTGGGAGGTGGGGACACTCCAGCCTCTGCTCCAGGCTGGGGGACAGAACCACGGAGGATTCCAAGGAAAGGGAACAGCTCAGCGGAGGAAACCCAAGCAGCTGCCTCACCCAGCCCAGCCAAAGCTGAAGATTTGGCACAGCGAGGGAGCTTGGAAATGGGATGGGATCCTCACCCAGAGCTGGCTCCGTGCTGGCCCTGCCCCAGAGTCCCCACTGACACCTCAAAACCCCCAGAGTGGGGCAATTCCTCACTTTTTGGGCACTGAACCCTGGCGCCCTCCGCAGCCACCGGCTCCCACCCAGGAAGGGTCCCAGGCTGGACGGGGCTCGGAGCATCCTGGGCTGTGGAAGGAGTCCCTGGATGAGCTCTGATGTCTTTCCACCCCAAACCATTCCATGACTCCATGCAAACACTCAGAGCACCCTGAGACCCCTCCTTGGGAGCTGCCCCATGTAGGAGATGGATTTTCCTCTACCAAGTGATTCCCCCAGCGAGACACGGCTTGGAAAATGGTGTTTATTGGTATTTATAAATATAAACATCAGGAAGAGTCCATTTGAAGACGGATAATTGACTTAAAAGGACACTGTCAAGAAGTTTCAGCTACCTTAATGCTGTCACCCTGGTCTGCAAACAGAAAATAAATTGCTTTGGGTTCTGTGTTCCGGAGTTTTCCCTGGAAAACTCTGCTCTGTTCCAAGGGATCAGTCAGCCAACCACGCCCTGGCTCCAAAATCCCGCTCCTCGCTCTCCCCTGCCACAGTAGGAACTAAACAAAAGTGTTTTGTTTGTTATTTTCCCAGAGTTGTGCAAATCCTGTGATTGCTGGGTGACCCCTCGCCCATCCAGTCTGTCACCACCATCTTCTGCCACCCTGAAACCTGGAGAAAGTTCTGGAAATGAAGGCGCCCGAGGACAGGGGGAGAATCCACAGCGCTAAAGAGGATTTGAATAAATATAAGGGATTAAAAGCCATCTACAGGAGGGCATTGACAGCATCCTTTTAACCCCAGCAGCCTGGAGTTGCTCCCAGCAGGGTGAGCACAGACTGGAGGGGCTGGGGGAGATGAAGGGGTGCAACTCCGGGGGCACCTGGGATCCTCCTGCTGGGAACAGCGCCTTGTCCTTGGAATTCCTGGGGGGAAAACCGCCCCCAGCCCCTCCAGCAGCCGTTTCTGGAGCTGTTGCTGCTCTTTCCCCACCAGGAGATTCCTCAGCAGTGAGGGGAAGGCCAGCACCTGGGCCCATGGGCAGGGATCCGTTAGCTCCCTGCAGGAATGACGGACACAGCTCCCATGGAGCTGCCCCAGGCTGACCAACCCTGCCCCATAACCCTTGGGATCTGCCCAGCAGTTCCACACTGGGCCTCTGCAATTCGCTCCATCCAGGCTCCCCTGGAGCACCTGATTCTGCCTGGAACGCCCCAAAAAAGCAGCCACCGACCCCTCCCTCACCCAGGGTTGGGCCTGGCACATCCAAACCCCATCCCAGGGCTCCTTCCAGGGCACCACACTTACCTGTGGAGGGTGGAGAGGTCGGGAAGAGCCCCAGCGCTCACAGGGAGCGAGGGTGGATCCCAGCCCTGCTCTGCCAGGGAATCCTTAATTCTTCATCAGGGCAACAAGCAAGAACCTCTGCTTTGCTTTTCCTTGGGGAAAGGATGGAGGGAAAGGACAGGAGGAGGGAACTCACAGTGGCTGCTGGAACATGGACTAGAACTTTCTCCTTGTACTGAGAATTATATATTTGGATATATATTATTCCCTGTATGGAGAATTATATCCTTATCATTGGGATAAAACCTGGATTTGGGATAAATTTGGACACTCATCTCTGATCATACAGGTCAGGAAGCGCAGGAGAGCCCAGCCTGGGATGCAGCTCCCTGTGCTCCTTTAAAATCTTCCTGACAGCTCATCACAGGCTCAGGCTTCTCCTGGGAAAAATTTTCCTCATGGATTCATTGCTTTGGGCTGGGAAATCTCAAGAAATGACTGAACCAGAAATTTGAAAAAACCAAATAATTAAAGACAAAAAAAAAAAAAAAGAAATTTTAAAAAAGCAGGATTTGGGGAGGGTAAAATCTGTGGCATTAGAAACTCCAAGCTCCATCACAACAATCTGGGAAGAGTTTGGGAAGCCTCTGAGCTGGATGCCACGGACACAAGAGAGAAGAGCCTTCATGTGAGCATGCTCAGGGTGGGAGCAGGGAAGCACAGGGGAATCCTGGCCCACAGGGAAGTCCTGGATCCCAGGTAAATCCTGGATCCCAGGTAAATCACGGCTCAGCAGCTGAGGTCTCATTCCATCACTGACAAAAGGACATTGAACTTGTTGGGGTTTTCAGTTTTGTTGGGATTTTTCATTCCCTCACTGACAAAAGGACATTGAACTTGTTGGGATTTTCAGTTTTGTTGGGATTTTTCTTTCTGCACAACAGCTGTGGGGTTAAAGCGTGCTCCTCTCCTCTCCTCTCCCCTCTCCCCACTTCCAAGGACTTCGGTTCCTTCTCCAACCTCACCAGCAGCACCAGTCCCTCCAGGCTGGGAGCCCTCCCCTCCTTCCCACAGGGCTTTCCCCCAGGGTATTCCCAGCAGGAATGGTTCAGGATTAGGCCAATCCACGCAGGGAAAAGCCGGCCCAGCTGCAGCTCCCATCCCGAGTCCCTCATCCCGCCGGGACAGCTGGGATCACAGGGGGTGTGTGGGTGGCTACAGGGCACCCCAGCCCTGCTCACTGGCCCTGGCAAATGACACTGGGATCGCTTTCCTCCAAGGTTCTGGTGTCCCCCGGGATTGCAGGGGCGCGGTCGCAGCCCCAGTTTGCCGGAGGAGGTTCCAGTGTCATAGGATGATGCAGCATCTGCAGAAGCGCTGTCGGCTGCCGCCCACCGAGGGCGGGGGGGTCACCGGGGCGAAGTAGGCGTGGACTTTGATGTTGGGCAGGTGGGTCTGGAAGGGCAAACACAGGGCAGGAGTCAGGGACACGCCCGCGGCTCCCGGGGCAGGCACAGCCGCGAGTGACAGCGACGGGTGGGGTCACCCGGCCTGGGTACAGGGAATGGGGAATGAGGCTCCTCCCATCCCATTGATTGGGAAGTTGTGGGGAACTGGGAGAATCTCCATCTTTGGAAGTGTCTAAGGCCAGGCTGGATGGGGTTTGGAGCAAGCTGGGATAGTGGAAGGTCCCTGCCCACAGCAGGGGGTGGGAGTGGATGGGTTTTCCCAATGCAAACCATCCAAAGATTCCATAATTTTATGGTGTTACTTTACAGATCTGTATTCTCTTTGCATAGAAAATGCTATTTACACCTGGAGAAATGGACTTGGGAGGGGATACTGGAAAGAAATTCCTGCCTGTGAGAGAGGTGAGGCCCTGGCACAGGGTACCCAGAGCAGCTGTGGCTGCCCCTGGATCCCTGGAAGTGTCCAAGGCCAGGCTGTAGCAACCCAAGATAATGGAAAGCGTCCAACCCAAACCACTTGCAGTTTCCATGACTCCAAATCCATCACTGATGGTTCTCCCAACTCTTTTGAGCACGAGCACCAGGGGATGGGGACTCTGCCAGCTCCCTCCTCCCTCTGGACAAACCCTCCCTGTCCCTGCTCACCCTGAGTCTCTTGATCCCAGCCCGTGTGATCTGCTGGCAGTCGTACAGTTCTATCCTCTCCAGGCTGTGGCAGCTCTTGAGGTGTTCCAGGGAGGCATCAGTGATCAGGGGGCAGTTGTCCAGCTCGATCACCTCCAGGCGGTCGTGGGCGCAGGCGCCGTTCCCCAGGTGACGGATCCCATCATCCGTGATCAGCTCGCAGTGGGATAAACTCTGTCCCCAAACACAGGGGTTAAACCCAGCTCCTGACAGCCCAAAAACCAGCCAGGACCTCGCTGGGGATGTGAGAGCATGGTCCATGGTTGGTGGGTCTAGGCTGGTCTGTGCTCGCTCCTTGCACTGGAGCCACTGGGCTCTGTGGGTTTCTGATGTGCTTCCAAAGGGAAAACTTCCAGCTGGAGGGGGAAATTCCTTCCTGGGAGGGTGAGAAGGGAGTGGCACAGGGTGCCCAGAGCAGCTGGGGCTGCCCCTGGATCCCTGGCAGTGTCCAAAGCCAGGCTGGAAGGGGCTTGGAGCAGCCTGGGACAGTGGGATGTGTCCCTGCCCATGGGAGCAGGACGATCTTTAGGGTCCCTTCCATGGTTCCAGGGGAAGGCAGTGCCAGAGGGATGAGAACCCCAGGGTGGCACAGAAATTCCATCACACCTGAGCTATCCAAGAACCCACCTTTAGGACACCTGTGGCCTCACCCACTGTGGGAAGGGCCCCAGCCCCAGCTCCAAGAAGCAGCAGGAACACAATGGCCCCACCTTGGTGTGGATTTTTGAGGGGGATTCAGCTGGAAAGCCTTAGAGAAGGAAGCCAGGAGCTGGAGCTGTTTTTCCTGAGGGATGACTGCACTAACCCAGGGGTTTACAGAAGTAACCCAATCCCAAACTCCCAGAGATTGAGCCCCAAAGGAACATGGCTTCCCAGAGCCACTGAGCATTCCAGCTCCCACAGACAGACTGACAGCTCCTGTGCAGGCAGATCCCACTTGGAATTCTGCTCTCAAGAGAATCCCCACAACCCTTTTCCTCTGGGGGCCTGGTGTGAGATTCCTGAGAGCAGCAGGGGAGGGACAAGAGGCTCCTCAGGGTCAGGTTTCCAGCAGAATTCTTCCAGCTGTGAAGTCAGGGAGTGTTTGAAATGCCTTTGTTTGGAGAAAGGAAATGCTGGAAGTGTCCCTTGGAATACTCACCAGGACCTGCAGCCGTGGACAGTGTATGGAAAGCTGGATTAGTGTGCTGTCTGTTATCTGGAAAAGAAGGAAAAGCCTTTCTAGGTTGGTGCTGGGCACAAGGACTTGGGTTTTTTGCCCTTCTTCCAAAGCAAAACTGAAGGGTTTTCCCTAATCCATGAGATTTCCCCACAGTCCCTCTCCTGAGTGCCTCAGGAATCCATCTCCTCATGGAAATCATCTCCTGCCCTTGGAGAATTGGGATGCAGAGGCATCACTGGATTGTTTTTAACTTCCTGAAATCAGCTCCCAGTTGTGCCTCTGGAAGGACAAGCAGGTTTCAGATTCCCTCCCAACACCCTATGGATTGCCCAGTTCCTGGTTTTCCTCAGGAAGAAGGAATCCCACACAAAGGTTCCTAATCCCAAATTCCCACATGAGCTGCCTGGGATGGATTTGTGCCTTGGCTCAGCTTTACTTTTCCCTTTTTAGGGTTAAATCCCAATCCCTTCCTGCCTGGGCTGATGTTATTCCCTCTTCATCTCCTGAATTTCTGCCCAGGAAGTGCAGGACACTGGAGTCCACAATCCCATTCCCTTTGTCTCAGGCTCCATCAATTTATTTCCAATCTGCCCTTGGGCCTGGAGGTTTTTCCATGGAATTTTGAGTCAATTCCACCCATTTTGCCTGTAAATACTGAAGCCCAGCTTGATTTCAATCCCCCAAAACCATTGCTGTTTCACAATTTTCCCCACAGTTTTCCAAATCAGGGGAAATTCCCATTATTTTTAGCAAGGTAAGATTTTTCACCGGGATTTTCCCCTCAAAAATCTGGGATTTTTCTCTCACAAATCCATTATTTGACCTGGTAGCTCTCACTATTAAACATTTCTTATTTACAGTACCATTCCCATGGAATCCAAACCACAGATAAAACATTCCCAACATTTTCCTCTCCAAATCCAGCCACACTTCTCACTCAGGATTCCACATTAAGTTCTGATTTGGAGAAAATTGCCTGATTTTCCACCAATTTTCCACATTGCTGCAAGAGAAACAGGTGATATTTCCTACCTGGACACACTCTTCCAGATCCATTTTTTCAAGCTCATGGCAATTCTAGGAATAAAGAGAATTCCAAACACCCATGGTCAGAGTAAAGCCCAGACAGCAAATATAAATATAAAAATTTTTAAAATTTATAAATATAATAACTACAATAAATACATTATATTTTAAATAATAAAGATAATAAAGACATTATATTTTCAATAAAGACCAATAATATATTAAATACTAAAACTACATATTTATAATACATATAACAAATATATTAATAATAAAACAGAATAACATATATGTTATATAAATTTTATAAATATAAATACAGGAACATAATAAAACTATATAAACATATAAAAACAAATATAAAAAAATATACAAAGAAATGTACAAATAAATAAAAAAAGAAATGTACAAATAAAAATAAATCAACCACCACAAAGTCAGTTTGCTTTAAAAATTAAGGGTGTTCTCCATGACATATCACAACTGGAAGGAAAGTTTGCTGCTTCTTTCCAAAGGATAATAAAAAAAATTTCACTCATTTAAAGGATTTTTTTAATCATGGAGAGTAAAGGGAGTTAAACTTAGGGTAACAAACAGTAAAGTTTATAACTAAAATATTTAACATTTCCTGTAGTTTGGATGCAAATCCTCCCAGGTGTGCAAGCCAGGACGATGCAAAGATCTCACAAAACTGAATTCTCAAACCCAAAAAAAGCTTCCACCCAAATTAAAACTTTTCCCAAACCTACTGGGGTTGGATTTTTTTTTTTTTTGCCATGAGAAGGAAGGAAAAGCAGGAGGGGAAGGAGGGGAAGGGCTCTTACCCTGGCCAGGGTGGTGAAGCCCACGTCGGTCAGCTGGGAGCACCTCGCCACTTCCAATATTCTGCAGGACACAAGAGAAGAACTGTGGTGGAGCCCCAAAATCCCAGCTGGGAATGACCTCTGGAGCCCAAACCCTGCCCAGGGAGCATCACCCAGAGCAGGGGACACGGGGATGCCTCCAGCCAGGGACACCCCACACCTTCATGGAGCTGCTCTGGGGTCTGACACCCTCGGGGGAAGGAATTCCTCCTCTGGGATTTGGGCTGGGATTTGGGCTGGTGGAGTTTCTGCTCCTCATCCTGGCACCAGGAACCTCTGGAAAGGGTCTGGCACCATCCTCTGATACCCCCTGGAGGTGTTTGTAGGGATTGGGGGGATATTTGTAGGGATTGGGTGGATATTTGTAGGGATTGGGGGATATTTGTAGGGATTGGGGGGATATTTGCAGGGATTGGGG
>VWYI01029329.1:29528-54704 GCA_013399455.1 Anthoscopus minutus
GGGCCTTGTCCTGTCCTCCTTCCTTCTTCTTCCCAGCCTCCATCTTTTGGGTGCTGGTGGCACTTTGGCATTGGTGTGAGGTAAAGGACACAGTCTGACATAGGTGACAGCTATTGGAAAGTAATTATAAATAAAGTAAATGTGGTTTATAGTATAAAAGAGAGCACCAGCCCCGTGGGAGGGCAGAGCGCCTCGGTCTGCTCTGCTGAACAGGCCTGTGCAGGCCAGGCTGGAAATGTTTTCTGAGAGCCAAAGACTTCAGCCTCGTTCTTGGACAGCTGGGTTGGAGAACAGAGACTTTTTACACATCATGGGGTCATCTTGAGCACAGGAAACCCTGAGACATTCCCACCTCTGCAGAGCCATACCTGGGTGCAGCCCTTGAGGGACAGGGCCCGGAGCCCCCCGCAGCCCCGCACCAGCGCCTGGATCCCGTCCTTGGTCACTTGGTCACACCAGGAGATGATGAGCTGTTCCAGCAGCGGGCATCCCTCGCTGGGGACACACATGGAAATGCTCATTTGCCTCAGGAAAAATCCTGCTCCAAGCCAGAAGCTCTGATATTCCCATTTCTGGGACCCAGAGAGCACAGCTGCAGGGATACCCCACAGGGGACACTCAGCTCCAGAGGGAGGCTCTTTAGGGAATGCTGGGTTGGCTGGAGGATCTTAAGAGGTGTTTTCCAGCCTTAATGATTCTAAAATTCCATGGAAAATCCCTGCTGCCAGCTCCTACCTCAGTGCTTTCAGGGACAGGTTGGTTATGGAGGTGCAGGAAGCCAAATCCAGGTGCCTGAGTTTGGAGCAGAACTTGCTGAGGCTGGTGCAGGTGCTGGAAGAGACACATGGGGACAAACCTGCAATGGATTTAACCCAGGCCATGGAAATCCCATGGGATGGGCAGGTTGGGGTGAGGATGGAGATGGGAACCTGGCACAGGTGCCCAGAGAAGCTGTGGCTGCCCCTGGATCCCTGAAAGTGTTCCAGGCCAGGCTGGACAAGGCTTGGAGCAGCCTGGGATGGTGAAAGGTGTCCCTGCCATGGCAGGGGTGGGAATGGATGGGATTTAAGATCCTTCCAACCCAAACCATTCCATGATTCCATGGAAAACCTTCCACACCCCCAAGCCTGGCTTTCCCTTAAAAAAGAGAGGGAGAACAGGGGCACCCAGGGAAGAGGGAAGAGTTTCACTCACGCGTCCGTGATCTTGGTACAACCATTGAGGTTCAACACTTCGATGTTCCTGCAGTTCTGGGCAAAGGTCCTTGGGTAAAGGAAGGGAAAATCATTGGATTTGTCAGGCAATGGAATTCCAGGTGGTTTGTAACAAATTGTCAGATTGAAGTTTTACAAAAGAGACTCAAACAGATTAAAGAAAAAAATAGAGAAAATCAAGAAGGAAATCAAGAAGAAAACCCAGAAAATCAAAATAATCAAGAAAGAAGGAATCAAGAAAATCAAGAATAAAATCAGGATGAAAAATCAAGAAAATAATCAAGAAAGAAAATCCAGAAGATCAAGAAAATAGGAAGTAATCAAGAATAAAAGAATCAAGAAAATCAAGAAGAAACCCAAGAAAAACAAGGAGAAAACCAAGAAGGAAATCAGTAAAGAAAGGGATCAAGAAAGAAGAATCAAGAAAATCAAAAGAATCAAAAGTAAAACCAAGAAAAAGAAAAGAACCAAGAAAATCAAGAAAGAGGAAAAAATCAATATATAAATATAAATATATAAAATATAAGAAGAAAATGATCAAGAAAATCAGGAACAAACCCAAGAAAATCCCTGATTTCTGGTGCTCCACCTCTTGCTCTGAGATGTCCCAGCCTGGTGGCACCAGATTCACCCAGTGCCCATCACCCTCAGCCTCAGCACTTGGCTTTATTTTCATGAGAACTGAGAGAAGGGGCTGCTGGGTGAGGTTCAAAATGATAAATTAAGTGATAAAAATCCAATAAATCAAACTATAAAATATTAAATTATAAAAATGATGAACAAAATAATTAAAAGATAAATGAGAAATGAATAATCTCTGTCACTGCTCTCTAGGTTATGACATGCTGAGGGGTCCTGGATCCAAAGTGGGGATAAATTCTCTCAATTCTGGTTTTCCAGCCCATTCCAAAGGTGCAGCTCTACCTTAAGGCGTTGTCCCCCACTCCCAGGCAGCCCCGCAGGCTCAGCTTCCGCAGGAATCCCCCACATCTCTTGGAAATGTTCTCCACCACTCGGCCCTGGGGGACACAGGAGGAGCCACCTGAGAACCCCAAAGAGCTCCAGGAAACTGAAGTGAACGTTTTGCAGATAAACAACAATTTGTTATTCAAGGGGAAACGGTGCTAAGGGAAGAAAAACGCTGTGGGAATGGGCTAAGGGAGGGGGAGGGAGAATTATTCAGCTTCTGAAGATGGAAAGACAAGGAGCAATCACCTAAAGCAAATCAGCTAAAGCATTTTGAGAAATTTTCCTCCAGTTTGGAGCTCCTGGACATGGGCACAGACTCCCCAAGGAAGGTGAGGGGAGCTACACTCCAGATCTGCAAGCCAATGGACAAACTCCAATTTCTTTCCAAAACAGAGATGAGCAGAACCAGTCCATGAGTTTTGCTCCAGCAGGAAAAGGGATTCAGCCACTGGCGCTCCAGAGATCCAGAAAAGGCTTTTTAATTTCAAATCTGGATCCAAATACCCCACTACAGCCAGGATTTACTTTCCCCTGGGAACAAAAGGCAAAACCACTGGAGAATATTTGTACCAGAAACTCAGAACCTCCCCCTGCACTTGGGCTGCTCCTCACAGAACAGGAGCATCCCTTGGTCTTTCCAGGACTAACTGGCATTTGGGACCTCTGTGAGATGAGGATTTTCTTCCAGAATCTCTTTTTTGGGTCTAAAAAAACCCCAAATCAGCCACCAGGCTCAACACATCACAGCCCCACCATCACACAAGGGACTCTGGGCTGGCCAGGTGAGCTCTGGGGACACCACAGGAGCAGCTCCACAGCTGATGCTTGAACTCCACAGCCCTGCAAAAAGGCTGGAAAAGCTGAAATGTTCCCTGAGTTTGCAATTCCTCAAGCAAGCCTAAAAATTCTGCTGGAATTCAAGGAGCCAAATGTGTTTCTATCAGGAGTTTACATGGACTGATGGATTTAACTCCTTTACAGCAGAGCCTGAGGATGCCAGGAGGCCCAGCCAGAAACTTGGAGGGGAGGTACAACAAATTCCAGTGTTTTGTTTTCAGAGGGGAAGCCTGGGCTTAGGTTTGATGTGCAGGGACATGAAAACCACCCAAAAAGCACTGAAAAGCCTGGTTTGTATTCCCAGCCTCTCCCTCCTCCCAGGCTGAGCCACTCAATCCCATCTCCTGCCACTCCACACATCAGGAACCCTGAGAACTCCACTCTAAATAAACAATTCCATGGGTCTGGGATTTTTAGGGCACCTTATGAGGTGAAGGATTCATTATGAAGACCCCAAATCCCCCATTTCCTTCTCCCAGGCCACTCAGACCCTGCTGAGGTGACAGTGCCCCTTCCTGCTCCCCATCCCTGCCCAGGTGCCACTTCCTGCTCCTCATTCCTGACTCTCAGCTGCACAAAGGGATTATTTTAACACTTTCCTTCAAAAATCAGGGGTGAATTTCCCATGAGGTGGGAACTTTCACTCAGCAGCTGCTTGATGCCTCTGTCTACCACAAGTTAAAGCCACACATTCTCCATTTCCCTCCTCCAATGTGAAATGTTCCCCATTTCCCTCTTCCAATGTGAGTTAAACAGGATAAAACCTCCTGATAAGAGACTTAAGGACCGGGTTTTTCCTCATCCATTTTCCTGCTTAAGGCAATTTGAATTTTCAGCCTCCACCCCCACCAGTGCTACAGAATCCACATCCCACAGGTTCAGCTACAATGGAGCAGCTCCAAAGCTGCATCTTTTAGGGACAGGACCTTGTCCTCCCCAAATCACCTTCACTTCAATTTCAATTTTTGGTATTAAAAACACAAATATTGCAGGCCATGATTTAACATTCAGTCCCCATGTTCTTATCTGAGTGCAAGGACGAGTAGTTTAAATTCTCTTTCATGCAAGAAGTAGTTTTCCCCAAAAATATACCTTTTCTACTAATTTCTGTTTTCAGAACAGACAAAAACTACTTTCCTTCCATTACTACCTTTAAGTCTTGTGAGGGATGTAGAATTCTGTCCATTTTCAAAAGCTGAATGGATTGCCAAGACTTTAAGAGACTCCCTGAGGCTGAAGAACTGAAATTAATGATTTCTATCTCCAGGGAAGGTAGAAAGGGTTACGCTGGGAGTATGAATCCATTCTAGGCTGTAATTACATTTTAACAAGAAAAAATGGGTTTGTATGTCACTTAATTATACCTCAATATCCCTCTGGAAATCAAACAGGTCAATTCGCTGCCAGTTACTGCCATCCAGGGCCAGAACATTCCATGCCTTTATTGGGGGAAAAAATGTAAATGTGTGGTTAATATGAAAAAAAAAAGGACAGTGGGGACCTAGTTACAGTTTGTTCCTTTGAGAAACAATAGTCTGTCCCAAGTGGGAAAGCAACAGGTAATTCCTGCAGGGAGAACTGGGCAGGCACCAGGAGCAATTGCAGGGATCGGGGTCCTCTCAAAACTGGGAATTCCCAGTTCCCCAGCGAGGGAAGAGCTGCCCTGGCTGCTTCCACTCCCTTGGGAGGTGCAGGTGTGAGCCAGGAGAGCTCCTGGAGCTCGGGCATCTTCACATTCCTGGCTGGAATTTACTCTCCAGCACCTCAGAGGACACCTGGGCACAGGTGAGTCCCCCAGGGGACCCCGCAGCTGCACTGACAAAGGGTTTGGCTGCTGTTCAAATCACCAAAATCCCCCGTGGTTCCTGCTCCAGAGGAGAAGCAGGAGCTCAGGGTTGGGGGCTGTGCCCTCAGCCAGGTGGGGAGCACAGAGCTGTATTTAAAGTTACCTCAGCAAGGTAAACAAGTGGATCTTGTAGTAACCAGCAGCCAGCGTTGTGCAAGAGCCAGGGGTAAACACAGGGGGATTTTCCATCCCAAATCCCACGTGCACCGAGCTCCTCCCCATCACACAACAGCAGTTCTTGGGCAAGAGGTAGTGCAGAGTTACAACTGATAACAGAACTGAGCACTAATTGATTTTTTTGGGGTTTAAACCTCACTGCTGATGTTTGTTTTAAAGGTCTGGTTATGGCCAGGAGAAAAGCAGTGGGAAATGCCCTAGTGGCTGCAGAATTCCATGGGCAGTGTAGGGAATGTTCCAGAGCCTTCCTGCACATCCCTGCAGGAACTCCCTGTGCTGTGCCATGGAATGGGTGCAAACAGGAGCTGGGACAGGCCGGGAGAACACCCTGACAGTGGCAAAGAACCCCTGACAGCCCATTCTGGCCAACACTGCTCTGCTGGATTTCCACTGGGAGCTCTCTCCCAGCACGACCTGTGTCATTCAGGTGACAGCTGTAACGCCCAGACATCACACAGGGTATTTTTAAATGCAATTAAGGATGTTTAGGCATCTTTTTTGTTTTAATTCCAATGTGCTAAGAGTAATTAAATCAATCCTGGTTGAGGTTGGGAGCCAGGACTGATGGGTTTGTGCAGGTGTCACCCAGCCAGGATGGTGAACACACAACTCCAACACCTTCCCTGGATCACCACCCCACCCTTGCTGCTGCTTCCCCTGGGAGTTACCAGATAGTGGCAGGAAAAAGCACCTGAATAAATCTGGCAGCTCCAGTCCAGGTGGAGGAATTCTCCCAAGCAAATAATCCAAGCTGGGTTTCACTGGATAGCCCACAAAGGATAAGAACAACCCCTCACTTTACTTCCATGCTTACTCCAACTACATCCAAGGAGAAAATGAAATTTCATTGACTGTGCAGCATCTTTGTGAAGTAAAATTCCACTAAAACCCACAGGATGCCATTTTGGGCTCATCCCATGCTGGGGATTTCAGCAGGGTGAACTCCCTGTACAAACCCAGAATGAGGAGAGAGTTCTGGGCAAAATATCAGCCCCCTCTCCTTTGTACCTGGGACACTGGAAAATGCTATTCCAACTTGGAATTCCCTTTCACTGGTGCTATGGGAATTTTCCAGGACTTCAGGGAACACTAAATAACCCCAGTTAATGACACAAAGCCCCCTGGCTCATCCCTCCTGGGGAGGGCTGGAGAGGGAGAACTGTCACCCAAATCCAAGCCCCTGCTAAAATCCACCAGTAAGGAGAAAGGTTCTTACCCTGGAGACTTGAGCACAACGACACAGAGTGACCACATCCAGGAAAGAGAAAATTCTGGAACAGAAATAAGAGCTATTGGTTATTGACATTTAAAACAAAAGGGGATGTGGAAAACAAAGGGGGGAGAAAAAAAAAAAAGGACTGGGACAGCAAAACTTTTTTGTGATTTGGCTGAAAGTGGAACTGTGAAAGGAAGTGCAGAGGCAGCAGTTCCCAAATGGAAGCAAAACAAGGCCATGGAGCCACTGGGAAACAGAAACCTCACACCTTGGAGTGGTTCCTGACCTCAAATCAGTGACTGCTCACCCCAAGTGACCCTTGCAGGAACCCTACACTGAACCAGGACTGAGCACCACCAGGGATGCTGGGCTGGCTCTGACTCTGCACAGGAGTGACTCCAACACTCCAACACCTTCAGCAACAGCTCCCAGGAGTGGGCAGGGCCATTCCCAACTCTGGGATCAGGGCAGGGCCATTCCCCATTCCCAGATCTGGGATCAGGGCATGGCCATTCCCCATTCCCAACTCTGGGATCAGGGCACTGCCATTCCCCATTCCCAGATCTGGGATCAGGGCAGGGCGATTCCCCATTCCCAGATCTGGGATCAGGGCAGGGCCATTCCCCATTCCCAGATCTGGGATCAGGGCAGGGCCATTCCCCATTCCCAGCTCTGGGATCAGGGCAGGGCCATTCCCCATTCCCAGCTCTGGGATCAGGGCAGGGCCACAGCCTGGTTTCAGTGCCCAGATTATTCCTGGCTTTCCCAGCAGTGATTGCAGGGCTGGAGCAGCTCTGCTGTGAGCAAAGGCTGGGACAGCTGGGATTGTTCAGGCTGGGGAACAGAAGCTGCAGGGTGACCTAATTGTGGCCTCCCAGCAGCTGAAGGGGCTACAGGAAAGACCAAGCAGGACTGCTTCCAAGGGCCTGGAGTGCCAGGACAGGGGGGAATGGGGTCAAACTGCCAGAGGGCAGGGCTGGATGGGATTTTGGGAAGAAATTCCCCCCTGTGGGGCTGGGGAGAGGCTGGAATGGGTTTCCCAGAGCAGCTGTGGCTGCCCCTGGATCCCTGAAAGTGTCACAGGCCAGGCTGGACAGGGCTGGGAGCAATCTGGGATGGTGGGAGCTGTCCCATGTCAGGGCTAGGACTGGAGGGGCTTTAAGGTCCATTCCAGCCCAAACCATTCCAGGATTCTGCACTTCCACAACTTGGCAGAGCCAGACATGCTCAGCCAGGAGGGACAAGGACGCTGTGGTCACTCCTGAGTGTCACCCTGGGCCAGGGCACACCTCAGGGACCCGGCCAACACCCAGGACTGCCAGGCTATTATTGGGATAAAGGAATGACACAGCTGAGACTGCCAGGATTTGGGATCACATCCCCCAGCTGTGGATGCAGGAAACACAGAGCCCATGGAAAGCTCCCAATCTGCACCAAAACATCAATAATGTATAAAATTCAATGGGATTTCCATGTCATTTTATGGTTTATGGTTATTCAAACAATCGTGTCCCAAAATAGACAAGGTCAAGCAGAGGGTGGGAGGACATCAAGGTCTCATTCCCTTTGGGAGCAATTATAAAAGTGGAGTTTTTGTAAAGTTAATACAAGTGTTCGACCACAATATGCTGTAATGTTTTAATTTAATATTTTCAACTTGAAGGCCACCTGAAAGAGAAGGCAAATATTGTCAGCCACAAGCATCCTGAGAAGCAGGGATGGAAAAAGCCCTCAGAAACACCAATACTGGGGGAAAAGGGTGTTCCTGATGGAGGGCAAGTGCAGATTATTTATCAGAACTTTGATGCTAAAGGTATCACAAAGCTCAGTCAGGAGAAACAGCCACTCTCCCTCCCGTGCTCAAGTACTTCCCAAGGACACTCGTGGATCCAAGGAGTTAAAGGGTTAAGATCCAAGGGGTTCAAGGCACTTACCATGAGACAAATCTGACAGTGATGTGCTGGGGAACTGTCTGGAATCCCAAATTCTGGATTTCAGAGCAGTTCCAACCTCCCTGCCTACAGACAAGGCTTCCCCCTGAGCCTGATCTCCTTCACTGGTGTCCCAGGGTTTATTTAGCACCATGTCCATGCACAACAATACCAGGAAAGCCTGAGAAATGAGAGAAGCTGGGGAAAATTCTTACTTTCAAATTCCCATCATAGGAATAAATAAAACATCAAGTTCTACAGGTCACTCACTATGGAAGTTTTCTCTATTTTCATTAAAATTCCCTACTCCATGGGAATTCCAGACTGTTAATGACCACATCATCCCTCTATCAGGGCTGGGAGATCTGGGATAAATTCTCTTCCACTTCCTGCTCCTCCCTTCCCAGCCTGCCCACACAACAGGGATTCACCCTGGCCAAACCCTCACCTGCCTCCCTCCCCCAGCACAGACATCTCTGCTCTGAGAAGCTCCAGAGACTTTTCCAGTGTTCCCTCAGCTCCTCCTGCACTTGTCCAAGACCCTGAGTCAATGATTTGGCATAATCAGGCTGCAAAAAGGACTTTTTCACAGCAGGCACTCCTTGGTTGTGGATTTTCATCATTTCAGAACTGGATCCAGCTGCTCCCCATAGACCAGGAGCACAGGGAAAGTCCTGCAGGAACCATGACCCGAGCTGAGAATTCCCCTGCAGCCCTGAGGACAGGGTTTTCCCTCTGCAAGGAACTGCTGGACAACACTAAAATACCCCAAACCTCACAAATAAGCAGTGACTGAGCTGCAGCAGCAGCAGCAGGTTGATCAGCACTACTTGAACGATTTTTTCCCAATTGTGCATTAACAAGCCCAAAGGCACCCTGCAGGGACATTTGTTTTTCCACCCAAACAGGGTTCCTGTCCTGCTCACAGCTGCCTGATGAGCCCTTTTACAGCACTTTTCATTCTTCAGAGTCGATAGTGGAGAAAATAATCCACAAAATTAACTTTATCATTAAACAGTGATGACAGATGAAGGCAGACTGAGCTTCCCAAACAGAATTAAATCTGGAACTGCAGCAGATTAAATTGCCTCACTGTAAAGTGACTCCCTATGTGTATGATTTTGTCTGAACAGCTCAGCTCTGCACAATTTGGGTAAAAGACACTCACTTTGAGCAATTTGCAGCTTTCAACCTCTTAATCCACTCAGGGGTTTTCTAGGACTCCTCACTTTCCCACTGCTGCTCTAATTAGATTAGGGTCAAGACTCTCATGAAATCCCTGCATGCTGCAGGCTCCAAGGTGAGCCAGCTTAGACCTTCAGCCTGCTAAAATTATCCCCACCAACTTCTGCCAGCGACCCTCCCATCATCCCAGTTCAATTCCAGTTCAACCCTGCTCCCACAGGCTGGGCAGGGGCACAGACACCACAGCTCTGCTGCCACCTCAGCGCTGCCCCCGGGCACAACTGCAGCTCCTGAGGGAAAAATCAGCGTGGGGATGGCAGAGCCAGGGCTGGGGATGGATGGGCAGAGCAAGGAGTCAAAGCTGCTTAGGCTGGGAGAGAGCTGGAAACTGCCTGACCTGCCCATGACCCAGCAGGAACAGCTGAATTCCCTCAGCCTGATCTTGCTGCCAGCCAGGCAGGAGCTGTGCAGCAGCCCCAGCCACACTGGGAGTGAAACCTTCTTCAGGAGGGCAGCAGAGACCACCTCAGCCAGGGGAAATCCAGGCTTGGGGCTGGGGGCTGGCTCCCAGGATTGGCAGGCAGCCTCAGGGAAGGAGAGCACCCTTCTAATAATAGCAGTGGGAATGCAGGGAAAGAGGGACAGGCTGCCCCTCTGGGGACACAACCACAGCTGGAGCCAGCAGGGACCATGGATGCACCACTGGGAGTCAACAAGGCAGACACTGCCCGGGGAGGAGCTGGGGTAGCCAAAAAAGGAGGGGGAAGCGGAGGGAATTCTGCTTTTTGCTGCTTTGGCTCATTGCTGTGTGTGTGAAGGCACAGCCACCTCCAGAGGTGTCACCTCCTGGCTCTCAGCTGGCAGGGGACAAAGCTGGAGCAGGTGCAGGACATGCACTGGCCAGCACCTGCTGGGGCTAAGGCTGCCCCACTCCTGGAAATGTCCCAGGCCAGGCTGGAACCGCCTGGGACAGTGAGAAGTGTCCCTACCACGGCAGGTGGAACCAGACAATCTCTAAGGTCCCTTCCAGCCCAAACCATCCTGGGATTCTGTGACCTCTCCACCCCTGTCCCGCTCTCTGGACATGCAGGACAAATGTCCCCATTCCAGGTGGGGCAGGACTCGATGTCACTGCTGCATCCTGGGCACGGGGCAGGGCCATGTGCCAGGACAGCCCTCGGGAGCAGCAGCCTCCTGGTCCATCCCTGTATTTCTAGGGATAACAAAGGCTGCTGTTCTCCTGTTTCACATCATCCTCCTCCTCTTTATTTTGCCTAAGTGCAGCTTTCACTCCACGCACAGGGGACCCCGAAGCCGCCTGAGAGTGGCCAGAGCAAGGCCAGGACTTCACAGAGCAGTGCCCAAACACACCAGCCTTTGTCCTGCACACAGTGACACCCATTTACAGGAGATTCCTGCAGAAAACCCATCCAAGCTTCTCTTTCAAAGGCTTCACTGTCAATGCACAGTAATTAATTTTCACAGTATGCTAACAGTGAGTTCCAGCTCTCCAAACCATTGCTTATGAGCTTTAAACATTTATCAACTCCCGATTTCTCCTCGGCTCCACCCGATCCTGAACAATTCCCTGCTCTACAGCAGGTTGGGATGATCAGGGACAGCAGCACACAAGAGGCACTAAGATTTCCACAGGGCAGGAGTGTTGGAACTCAGCCACATTGGAGCTTGTCCTGATGCAATTCCCTAATCCACGCAGGACCTTTCTTCCTTCCCACCACAAATCCTTCTCCAATTGTCCGGCAGCGTTCATGGAATACCAGAATGGGTTGGGTTGGAAGGGACCTTAAAGCTCATCCAGTGCCACCCCTGCCATGGGTAGGGACACTTCCCACTATCCCAGGTTGCTCCAAACCCTGTCCAGCCTGGCCTGGGACATTTCCAGGGATGGGGCAGCCTTAGCCCCAGCAGGTGCTGACCAATGCATGTCCTGGCACTGCTGCACCTGCTCCAGCTTTGTCCCCTGCCAGCTGAGAGCCAGGAGGTGACACCTCTGGAGGTGGCTGTGCCTTCACACACACAGCAATGAGCCAAACCTCAGCCTTTGGCTCCACTCAGGATCATTCCACTTCCATCCATCAAAAACCTCACCCTGGCTCCAAGCATGGTTCTGCTCCTGAGGAGGCAAATACCCTCACACTTCTCCTTCCCCTAAAATCCATGTAAAATCCCATTTACATTCCATCACCCGACCTTTTTCTCCCTACCCTATTCCCCACATTCCCAGTGCCTCACTCATCAGGGCTCTTCACAACCTGTCCCCAACCTACCCCTGTCTTGTCAGCCCAGCACAGGGACAAACCCCAGGTTTGTTGCATTTGCTCCCATCAGATAAAGAAAATCATCTCAGAAAACCCAGAAAGGTGATTTTTTTGCCACTCTTTTGCTGCTCCACATCCCAGCCATGGCTCAGGACATGCACAGCAGCTGCCATCTGCAAAGCCCTGTGCAAACTCCTTCTGTGGAGGTTGTGACTCCATCCTGCTCCTCACACAGGTGCCCCTCGTTGCCACATCCCAGGTTCTGGTTTTCCACAGGGATCTCCACACCCATGGACAATCGTTTCCTGTGTCCCAGGCCCCAGTCCCAAATACCCACCCTGGCAGCAGGGAAGGCTCTAACAGTCACACATTGTGCTCTGGGGTGAGGAATACTGGAAGAAACAAAACTGAATCAGGTGGGAAATACCAATGGAATCAGGTGGAAAATACCCTTCCAGAGGAGGTAGTGCACTGAAAATGAGAGAAACTCATCCCTTTTCTCTGTTCCTTTCATTCCAGAAGTGAGGCAGCAGCACTTCCCTAAGCCACACTTGCCTCCCCAGACTTCTCTGTCACTGAGTGTTGACAGAAGCAGTTTCTTGCAGTGTAAGAACGCTGTTGCTGTTAATAATTCAAGCTTCCACCTGCCTCTGCTTTCCCCATTTCCAGTCCAACACCTGAGCTCAAAGCACTGACAAACTCAGCTCTACTTCCAGAGCCTAAAATGAGGGACAACCACTCCCACAATCCCCACAGGGAAGCACAGGGGCAGCAGGAGAGGGCAAAATTATCCACAAAGACCTTAGAGGACTTTTGAACCCTAACAATTCACAAAGTCTGACCTGTTTGGTGTTTGCCAGTGGGACCATCATGCCAGGAGCTGCACATCTGGTTCCTACTGACAAGGGACAAGGCAAAGTCCACTTGAGTGTAACTGGAGCACAGGGATTCACTTTTGCTTTAAACTCAACCCCTCAGAGAAGCAGAATTCTGTTCTCCACATCAGCCCACCTTCACCAGGAGGATTAATTAATGAGAGAATTCTCACTTTCATTAAGGACCTGATTTAAATTTCCTCCATTCACCAAGCAGACAAACCAGCAAATCAGCTCAGCATTTAAAACCCCAAAACTTAATCCCATTTAGCACAAAGTGCTGACACAGACCTTTGACCTGCCTCTGTTTGGGTCTGGCTTTATCAGTGACCTGATCCAAGCTCATGATTTGGGCAGCACAGAAGCAAAATCCTGGATGCAAATAACAACCCACTGGTGTCCAGGGAGGACTCACCGAAGCAGCAGCTCTTTGGGCAGTTTTTTGTTGATTGCAGCTTCATCGTTGTTTGAGAACATCTGCAAACACAAAAAATTGGCACAATTTAGCCACATATCAAGGGAACAAACCCTGCTTTACCCCAGGGAAGAAGTGATTAACGAGGCAATTTCCAGATATGTGGAGCAGTAAATTCCTAATAGATAAACTTTGTGCTGCAGCTTTCTCCTGTGCTGGACCACAGCTGGATGGAGCATCAAAACATCTTAAAACACGGTGCAGGGATGCTCTGTGGATTGAGAGATTAAATATAAACTGAGATTTGCAGCTGTTCCAGGGAAGTAAATCATAATTAGGACGTGGTTGTGAGCTGGGGAGGCTCCCTCAGCACTTTGGGGGGTGCATCAAGGCACAGAGAAATTAAAACTGGGAGATTTCACAGATCAAACACCTGGCCAAGGGGCTGGAGGGGAGAGGAAGAGGGGCCCAGCAGCCCAAATATCCACCAAACAGAGAGGTGGAAGGTGCAGGTGCAGCAGGGCTAGTTTCTATGATGGAAAAGGTGCTGGTGAACAGAGAAACAACGAAGTCTTGCAGAGCTCAGAACATTCTCCCAGCCCTCAGAAGCTCTGGGACAAGCAGGATTGATTTTCAAACCACCAAGAATGGTTTAAAGGGAGTTGTGATCTTTGATGCTGCACCAGAAGGGAAATAATAATAATAATAATAATAATAATAATAATGCTGGGAAAGTTCCATGTTCTTCTAAGGCAACGAGGCCAGAGCTGGTTCTTGTTTCCCTCCAAATCCATGGACAGCACCTGATGCACCTGGAATGGACTTTGGGACCAGGGAAAAACAACTCAGACACTCTAAGAACAAGAGAAACTTCTCTTTTCCAAAGAGTCCCAAGCAAAACAGAAAGCAAAGCCTCACAAGGCTCTTGAGAAGAATCTAAATAAAAACAGTTCTAAGATTTGGTATTGTCTTGCCTTGGGAAAAATCCAGCACCTCCCAAATATCCTGTTCCTGAGCATGGATCCAATCCTAACACATCCCAAATATCCTGTTCCTGAGCAGGGATCCAATCCCACCACAACTTAACATGAAATCCAATGTGAAAATCCAATGTTCTGCCATTAAATGGTCCCTTAAATGCTCCAGCTGGGGATGGAAACCTGGGAATTGAGGAACACCATCACCCCCAGAGAACACCAAACCCCATGATTTTAGAGTCACACACTGTGCTCCCAAATCCCAGTTTGCTTCTGAATTACCCCAAGAGCCAGAGCACGGTGCTGAAGTGGGAATTCTCAAAACTTCCTTCCCAAACTGTCAGCCAGCAGAAGTGTTGCTCCCCCCACAGACCCTTTTATCACTTCCCACCAGGAATATCACAAGTCCTGAGCAGAAACCAGACTGGCAGCTCTCAGCCCAATTTGTTGCTAATTAATCTGAGCTTTTGCCATTCCCAGCTCACACAGCTCCAAGGGCTCTTCCCTCGCATCTCCAGGTGACTCTGGAGCCCCAGTGGGTGGGGACAGACATTCCCAAGGTTGGAAGAACAGCACCTGCACATTCTGGGACAGGATCAGCTAATTAAATTGATTAGTTGATTGATTAGGAGATCAAGGAAATCATGGAGGGAGCTCTAATGGAGGAGGAATGCAGAGGAATTATTCATGGAAAAACGAGATGTGATTCCTTTCCCCCCAGCTACAAGAGCCCACAGGCAGATCCAAACCCTTTCCCACCACTGTCCAGACCTTGAATCAGGATTCTCCTCCCAAAAAAAGGCTCAGAGAAATTAAAGGAGCAATCAGAGAGCACGAGCAGACTTCCTAGAATGGACCAGAGCAGAAGAGAACAAGGGCAGGAGGGGTTAAAACAGATTCCAGAAGCAGCCAGGAGTCTCCTCTGCCTGATCACAGGGAACTCTGCCCATCAAATCCCTCAGAAAATCTCACCTCAGTCCCAGCACAAATCCCATTCCCCAGACTGGCTTCTGCAGGAGTTTCCCTTTGACCAGCACTAATCTAAAGGAATGTTTGTTTTTTGTCTTACTAAAAATAGTCCTTGGACTTAAACCGTGACGGGGCCCAGGCAAGATGGGCTCCATGGGAGAACCTCAGCTCTGGAATTCCCCCTCCCCTGGAACACTGGGAAGAGCAAGGATGCATCTCCAGACCTATTTTCTCCAGAATTTCTTCAAAGCCTGAGGCTCAGATGGCAGAGGCTGGGTGAAAACAGGCTGGAATTGGGATTTTGCTAAGTCATGGCAGCATGTACAGCTAAATATACCACGGACATGGGGACCTTCTGGCAAGTCCATATAAAAATAAAGCTCTGAAAAAATGTCAGAGGCTATTCTAGACTTCCAAGCTTTTAAAATGCTTCAAGGGATAAAAACTAAATGCCCCGAGTTTGCTTCTCCTAACATCTCTTTTATCTTCTTTGATATCAGATGTTGTCAAATAGAAGAAATTATTCTGGACAGGACACAGAAAAACACATTTTTCCTGTATGTAAATGCACAGAATCCTCCACCAAGGAGCAACTTTGCTGCTGTGTGAAGCCACATGGGATACTGGGAAGAAATTCCTCCCTGTGAGGGTGAGGAGGGGCTGGGATGGAATTCCCAGAGCAGCTGTGGCTGCCCTTGGATCCCTGGAAGTGTTCAAGTCCAGGCTGGACAGGGCTTGGAGCAACCTGGGACAGTGGAAGGTGTCCAGGGGTGGCACTGGATGGGATTTAATGTCCAACCCAAGGCAGACTGAAATTCTATGGAATTAAGGAAGTTTAGGAAAACAGATGGGCAAAAGTGACCGAAAGGCAGAGCTCTCACAGCCTCACACTCAGCACAAGGTGCAATTCTCCATTTCCTTTGCCCTCGAGAACACCCAAACTGTGGCAAACTGGCTCCATTCCCAGCAGCCCACGTGTGCCCCGTGCGGGGTCATTCCCACATTTCCCCGCTCCCAGGCCAGGAGCCAGAGGTGCTGCTCAGGCCTCGGTCACATCAGAGCTTTGTCACCCTGATGTGCCACCCAGCACATCACTGGTGGCAGTGTCTGAGTGTCCCTGCCCAGGAGGAAGTGGGCAGCAGCTGGGGCAGCTGTGGGGGAAGAGCAGAAAGCACAGCCTGGTGTCACCACTGCAGCCGCTCATCTGTGCCATGGACCAGGCTCCAAAACCCATGGAAGCACTTGGCTCTCTCCTGGCTCATGGAATCACAGAGGGGTTTGGGTGGCAAGGGACCTTAAAGGCCACCAATGCCACCCCTGCCATGGGCAGGGACACCTCCCACCATCCCAGGCTGCTCCAGCCCCATCCATCCTGGCCTGGGGCACTGCCAGGGAGGGATGGTGAGTCCATGATCCTCTCTGGAAAACCCATTCCAGGCCCTCAGCATCCTCACAGGGAGGAATTTTTCCTTAACATCCAATCCAGCCCTGCTTTATCAGTTTGAAACCATTCCCCTTGTCCTGCCCCTGGAATTCCTGATGGAATCTCAGCAGCCCCAGTGCCAAAGCCAACACGGTGTTAGCCCAAAGCCCACCCTCAAGCCAAACACTTGAAAGCAGAAAATTCAAAGCTTGTTGGAGAAAAAGGGATGAAGATAATTTCACAGCTTTAGGGAATTAGTGGCTGCAAGTTTAGAGGGGGCACCTGAGTCGGTTGTGACAGCAAGAGACAGAATTATCCTCCTTGATGTTCACTCCAGGGAAAAAGAACCTGGATCTGGCACCTCTGGAGAGCCTGAGGCTGCCTGGGAAGCACCAACACAACACCAAGGGAGACACAGAGAGGGGAAGGGAGAAGGTGATGCCTATTTCTGTACAAAAACCACGCTCAGAGGTGAGCAGGAAATAAAAGCCAGCAACACTCCAAGAAACACGACCAATAAAGTGCTGCACGTCTCTACATCAAGCAAAGCTCATGCCAAAGAAAGAATGCAGAATTTAAAACCATCATCTACAAAAATATTAAGAAATATTCTGATTTTAAACTGCTCCAACTTGTTTACTTGTAGGACAGAACCTGTGAGATGACAAACTTGCAGGTAATGGTGTGCTGAGGATGAAACTGCAGCTGCTGTGAGATCTGGAGCTCACTGCCCCTCAAGGGCCCCCTCTAATTCAGGATATTCCATGGTTCTGTTAGCCCTGATCCACGAGGAAATGCTGGCCAGACCCTCCACAACTGCACATAACCACAGGAAATTAAGCAATTCAAACCAAGCCAGAAAACAGGCTGCAATTATTAATTATTAGAAAGCAAATAATGTGCTCTGGAAACTGGTTTTAGGTTTGGAAAGGTGGGGAATTAACCACTGATGGCAGAAATCAAGGATTACATCCATAGCTTGAATATTTTGGAGTTTACAGCTCACCCAGTCTGTATCAAGACACTTTAGAGATGAACCTTCTGAACTCCAAAAGTCTTTTCTGTTCTGAAAGCTCGGTGTGAGTTTCTTCAGAGTTTAAATCCTGAGTCTGAGATGCACTGGGAGGTTTCTCCAGCTGTAAGGCTGCTGGCTCCCAGCCCAAATTCCAGGATTTCTGGTAGAATTTGTACCAATTTTATCTGTAATGGTCCACATGGAGATGAACAAGCCCAGTACAGTCACTGACACAAGACAAGACTCACAGCAAACCTCACCCACAACTCCAATCTAGTAAAAAAAAATCTCAGCACAAGCCACAAAACAACAGGAATAATGTGGAATTCACTCTGCATTTCCTTTGGAGAAGCTCAGCGAAGCTTTGAGACGACTTCTTACAAACATGGTCAATATGTACTGACACCCTGCCTCAAGTTCTGCTCATTTTGGGAAAAAATTCCACCGCTGTGACAAGGCTGAAATAACAGAGACATGAGAGACATCAGTTCCCTTCCCAGGACAAGATTTCAGGAAGCAGCAGCTGGAGCAGGCTGAGCTGCCTTCCTGGAGGCAAAGAAAATATTACACTGCAGAGATAAGTCACAGTGAAGTGACAGCAAAATCCAAGAGCTCCTCGGAGGACGCCATCCAAAGAATGAAGTTGTTTACATCCACAAGCAGCTCTAACAGAGGGAATTTTCCCTCCAGCCTGTAGTTACACAGGGAATTTTATTTAAAAACCCATCCAGTTTAATCTGCATTAAGTCTCCAAGGAAATGGCTGGCTGCTGGATGAGGCCAGGCTGTCACAAGCTCCAGCGTGGCTGTCAGGATGCTCCGTTGGGATCAGGAGGGATGGGAACGCGGGCTCTGCCCTGCTGCCCCGGCCATGCTCGCCCCTCTGGCTCCCAACCAGAGCTCTGCTCAGGCAAAATCCTGACTAAGCAGGACAAACAGAAATAGACCCCAGCCAAAAAGGCTTATTACAGCTTAATATTCCTAAAAATAGCTGGATAGGCAGGGGGCTGGATGGCCACCGTCGCATCACCGCTTCCTCGGTCCCTGCTTGGTTGGGAAAGTTGAAATTCTTGCTGGGATGAAGGAGCTACCTGAGCCCAGCCTGCATTTGGGACACATTAAATAATCAGCCTTTTTTGAGGTTTTTTTGAACCAGCAATGATCCACATCTCAGTCACACCCTACAGGAATGGAGCCTAGGATAAAGCTTTTCCCACTGCACATCCCTCATGCAGAACTGTCCTGGAGGGAAATCCCTTAGGGATGGATGGGCAAAGGGACAAGGTCACACTGCTGCCTCCAGAAAGTAAAACTCCAGATGCACAGGTGAGATACCAAAAAACCCCTGATTTCACAACTCCCATTTCAGCTGCCACGTGTCTACACCCCACTGAAAGGGAACCCCTCCAGAACCTGCTGCCAGGCACCAAGCAGGCACATTCAGCTGCTTTTTGTTCACCTGCTTCGTTCTCTTCCCCCCAGTCCGGGCTGCCAGACATTTCTCCCCAAACCAACCATCCCAAACCCCGTGCTCAGCTGAAATCCCAATCCCAGCCCCTGCAGCCCCGAGTTACCCGACGGCCACCGGCAGCATCCGAGCGGCTCCTCCCGGTGGCCCCGGCAGGAGCTGGAGCAGCCCGGGGACAGCTCAGGAGGCAGCAGCTCGCAGTTAATCAGCTTTGATTCCCCACGAGCTGTACCTGCAGCTGAATGAGAAAACACCCCCGCAGCGGCAGCGGGATCACAGGGATGGGGTGAGGGCTGGGCAGCACCAACCCCATTCCTGCTGCCAGGGCTGCCCCAAGCCCAGCAGGAACCTCAGCACCCCACAGGTGACACCCGAGGACTCGCTGACCCAGCAGAGATTTCTGATGGAAAACGGAGCTGCTTCCTCACACACACCCGCCAGGGTTTTAAATATAGAGCACTGGCTGCAAGAACAACATCCAGACCCAAAAAGGAAGAGTATAAATAAGACAAAGACTTCCTGACATTCCCAGGACAGCCTATGGCACAATCCCTCGCCATAGAACACCCCCACTATCACTATTTATTTTTATCTTTTTAGAAGCTCATTTTAGCAGGGCAACAATTTACTACAAATACACTCAGAATGGATTAAAAAAGAATCAAACCCAAAAACTGAGACATGATTCAGCCTAAACCCAAGACTTACCCAGCTCTCTGAGGCTCATCACAATTAAAATAAGCTGCTTTAATAAATTATAGCTCTGTCCCTCCCCAACACCTGCAATTCTGCTTTTATTACTGGTAATATTATCATTATTACTATTATTATTATTGGTAATAAGGTGTTTTTTTCACAGCTGGGTTTGTATCCAGCTATTATGTAAGAAGATGCTGGGATCATTGGCATAAATACTGGGAAATAAAGTCAAATGATGGTGTCTCAAATTTAAAAAATCCACCTGAGCTGAGGTGTGAAGGGTATGGGGGGAGTTTGTCCCAAAGGAAAACCATGAGATGAGGCAGGGATGCACAAACCCCAGGCAGAGGGGGACTGGCTGCTCCTCAGGGCTGTGCAGATCCAGGTTTCACCCTGGATCAGGGAGGATAAAACCCTCCCAGGGCTGACTTTCCCAATGGTGTGACTCAAAGGAAGCTCCCAGCCAGGCAGCCAGCAAAAACAGTAATTACTGCAGTGTCCCAGGCCCCAATTAATGATGGTGTCCAAAACAAATGGGATGAGCCTGTGGGTGCTGGCTCTGAGTCCCTTTCCTGTCACACAGGCAGCGATGCGGGATGGGCACAGCCCCTGTCCCCAGGGCCACCAGGACACCCCAAAATGTCCCCTGTAGGAGCTGCTCCAACCAGCAGCTCCCAGTGAAACCACCCCAGGGATCTCTGTGCTGTTCACCCCCAAAACCCACCAGGAAATCCCTCACTGGAGTCAGAAATGAAATCATGGAATGGTTTAGGTTGGGAGAAGCCTAAAGCCCACCCAGTGCCACCCCAGCCATGGTAGGGACACCTCCCACTGTCCCAGGCTGCTCCAAGCCCTGTCCAGCCTGGCCTTGGCACTGCCAGGGATCCAGGGGCTGCTCTGTGCACCTGTGCCAGGGCCTGCCCACCCTCCCAGCCAGGAATTTCTTCCCAATATCCAAATCTCTCCTCTTTTTTGTTTAAAACCCTCGCCTTTTTCCTTATTGTTATCTGCCCGTGGAAAAAGTCCTGTGCCCCTGTTAGGGGATGGAACTAGATGTGCTTTAAGGCCCTTCCAACCAAAAAGATCCTGGGATTCTGTAAAAATAAATTTACCAGAGCCAACATTCCCATTGTCACCCAACCCATTCACACAACTCCTGGCAGAGGGAGAAGGAAGAAGCAAATCCTATTTGGGGCAAAAATAGCAATAAAAATTTGGGATATCAGCACTGTCTCTCGGGTGACACAGGCTGAGCCCAAAAGCCATTTTCCTGGTGGACTCTTCCCAGTCTCCCTTGGGCCTGGGCAAAGCCCCTTTTGCACAACCAATTTGATTTTTAATTCCAAATCTCCCCAAATCCCTCTTCCCTCTACTCAGGCCACAGGAGCAGCACAGTGGGGGTGTGAAACACAACCTGTGGTTTACATCTCTTCCTATCTCATAATTTCAACAACCACTTTGAACCAAATAAATGATGAGTTTATTATTCACCTGTCCAGATGAGGTGCTGGTTTAAAAAGTGTTACATGCAATGTGGTATGACACTGAAGTTAAAATTAAATGAGAGTGGAGTGAAAAAAGAATACGGAAAATCCATCAGCTTGGGCATCCCCCCCGCCCCCAAATCTTTATTTTTCAGTTTTTCTCATTATCTATGAGCCACATTGTTACACACCATCCAAAAAAACCCTGTTTCAGCTGTGCTGCCTCAGGTGTTCCCTGGGTTATGTCACCAACAGTTTCTCTTCCCATATAAAATCAAATTCCATGGTGTTACATCAGTTTTTGCAAGGGAAGTCAGAGCAGTTTTCCCTGCTCCTTGCCTTGTTTGTGTCCCTCTGTTTGCACAACCTCCATTCCTTGGAGCACAAGGAGCAGCCCAGGAAAGGGAACAGGGACAACCCCAAAAGATCAGCCCTAAAGCCAAACCCTCTGCAAATACAGGAACAGCGTTTCAGAGGCAGGAACGCAGCAGATTCCAAAATGGAATTAGAGTCAGTGAGATTATTCAATTTCTGAACACAGACAGGATTAATTCTTGAACTCAATTTTGAAGCATTTGAAGTTTCCCATTTTGCATCCAGCTTAGCTCATTTCACGTCTCCACAATCAAACAAGACCTGGGAACTACAAAGGCTCAGAAGGGTCAGAATTCCCTCACATTGACCACCCTGAATCCAGAACACAAATGCCATGGATCGATGAATTTCTCAGCTTGAAGGTGCTCACAAGGCTCACCACAGACACTCATTCCTCAGAGACATCCCTGGAGTTCCCAAAATTTCATTTCTAACAGGACCAACTGCCCCATGGACACACACACTTCACAGGCAGGAGCAGCTCCTGGAGGCTCCCAGAGGAAGCTGGAAAGGATGGAGCTTTCTGTGTGCTGTTGTTTCTGAGGATGTAGAGGAGACTACACGGATGGTTTGGTTGGGGGAGGAGAAAAAAAGAACTGGAATTACTTAATCCTGACAATGCAGCTGAGGGAAACCCAGGACAGCTCCAGGGGACATCCTAGGGCATGGGAACATGGACAAGAGAACTTGGGCCTTGGTCAGTGAGTCCTCCCAGAGCACCAGGGGTCACCCAGAAGCACCAGGAGATGCCTCCCCTCCTCTCTGCTGTTATTTGGCTGCTCTTCATCAGGCAGGAAGCAGAGAAATCCCAAATATAAGCACGGATTGGGATCTGTCAGGGCATGTTCCACATTAAACCGACACCACAGAGAATTAGGAGCCAATCTGGGTAATGTTTTCCCTTTTTGTTTGCTTTGCTGCAGTAAGTGGTGATTTTCTCTGCGGTGGCCACACCTCCTGTAAAGGGACTAATCCGAATATGTTCCTGGGGCTGGGGATGGCATTCCCTGGAAAAAGAGAATTCCACTCTTCCTGCAACCAGAAACCAACATGCAAGTCCAGTTTAAGGAGCTTGGCCTATATTCCACACCATGCTTTATTCCTCCAGTAAGGAGTTACTATTATTAAACCCCCCTCATGTCTGGATTTGTGAATTACCCAACAACAATGGCTCAGGAATCTGTTTACGTGGCTCCACAAAAGACAATAAACGAAGTGCAAACCCAACCCAGCCTCCCCCTCAGCAATTCACCCTTCATTTCAAGTCTGAAACACACACAATATATCAGTCACAGCCCCAAATTGGGCTATTTTTACCCCAAGATAAGATTCCAGACTCAAAGGCCCAAGAGCCCCTTCAGCCAGGGGAACTGCCCTGGCACTATCCACAGGTGAGGAGGAAGAGAAGGAAGAGGAGGAAGAGGAGGAAGAGGAGGAAGAGGAGGAAGAGGAGGAAGAGGAGGCAGAGGAGGCAGAGGAGGAAGAGGAGGAAGAGGAGGAAGAGGAGGAAGAGGAGGAAGAGGAGGAAGAGGAGGAAGAGGAGGAAGAGGAGGAAGAGGAGGAAGAGGGCGCAGAGGAGGAAGAGGAGGAAGAGGAGGAAGAGGAGGAAGAGGAGGAAGAGGAGGAAGAGGAGGAAGAGGAGGAAGAGGAGGAAGAGGAGGAAGAGGAGGACCTCCCAGTCTCCAGACATTTCTGCCCAATTTTCCCCCTGCCCCATGAAATCTGAACTCTCACAGACCTTCCACTTGCACAGCACAACCATTACAAACTGGTTTCTAGGAAGCAGAGAGGAATTTCCACCCATTCTTCCCCTCTGGAAAATAAATCTATTTTCAAGTGTGAACACACATTTTAGAAGTCCTTCTGACCAACATAACTTCACTGGAAAATCATGGATTTAAAGGAAAACAGCTCTAAAACTTTCCAGGTTACCCAGGTGAGTGGGTCAGAGATAATCCATGCTGGGGTAATCTAGGATGCCTTGGATTTACGATCATGGAATGGTTTGGGATGGAAGGGATCTTAAAATTCATCCAGTGCCACCTCCTGCTGTGGGCAGGGACACCTCCCACTATCCCAGATTATCCCTCTCCAACCTGGCCTTGGACATTCCCAGGGATGGGGCAGCCACAGCTTCTCTGGGCAAAAACACAGCAAAAACACAGCAACCAAACCAGCCAAGAAACAGGATTGATGTTTAAAGGCACTTCTTGTAGCTCAAAATAAGCCTTTCTATAACACACCAACTCTTCCTGTATAAATATAGGTTTTAAAAATTAATTTAGGCCTCAAAGGCTCCTCGAGGATTTTGCTTGTTTTCCAACTCGTCTGTTTTTTACTATGAGAAGAAAATAACATTCCAGCAAAGAAAAAAACCCCACCCAAAACAAGCCAAACAAAGCTCTTCCCCACTCTTTTTCCCCAATGAATTGGGTTCATCGTGTCCTGGTGCAACCCTGCTGAAAACCCTCCCAAAACTGGAATGAACTCCAGCACTGCAAGACAAAGGCTGAGGAAGCAGAGGATGTGGATGCCCTACAAGACATTTCCCCCCAAAATCTGTCACCAACCTGCTCTTACTCTTTGCTCTGTAACCAGCCAATCTGCAGCAGCGCAAAATAAAAAAAAAAAAAAAGCTCTCAGGAGGTAAAATAAATAAAATAATCTGTGCAAGCAAGAAGAGCCCAGAACCGTAAATACAATTACACTGGATAATGTGGGGCTCAAGTGTAGGCTCCTCTCCAGAGCTCCCAGGGTGATCCCAGTGTTTTTAGCACTGGATGCTACAGAAACTCGATTGCAGCATTCAAAAAACCCACCCCAAACCTCACACTGCTGCAGATCTCACGGGGATCTGATGGAGGAAGAAAACAATCCCACGTGCAGTACGAGCCCACCAGCATTTCCTGCACCTTTCTCAACTCCAGGGCTGAGGAATTCCACACGGAGCTCTGTGGAAGCACAGCCTCTTCAGTTTACCATTAACCAGCATTTTCCCTGGATCGCCATCCCACCTCTCTCCACCAAGGGGGAACAGCCACGTCTTTACCATTCCAGGCTCTTTTTTGTCCTCCACACGGGCCGGGCAGTCCGGAGAAGGAGCAGGCAGGGATTTCCATCCTCCACAGCCTCTCGCAGCGATGGGAAGTAAATCCCGCCGCTGCCCTTCCTCCCTACCCCCCTCCTCCTCCTCCCCCGGGAAGACAGCTGGGACAACAATGCGGCTGGAATCGCCCTGGCTCCACACTCCGCTTTGTGCCATGTCCTTTGAATAGATCTCATTGTTTACCCTCCGCTCCTTCCGTCCTCTCCATCCCCCACCCCCCTGTAAGCAAATCTTTTTTCCCCCGGCTACTGCCCAAAAAGAAAAGCGGCGCTGGGGGCACTTTTCCCCCCGCGATCGTCCCCCCAGCCCCGCTCCCCAAAGGCTGTGGTGTTTTCCAGGCGCAATTCCCCACATCTCCTGCTCCACCATCAACTTCGCTGCCAGCGCTCACACCCGCAGCAACACGTTGGCAGCAGCTCTGTGCCCCCCGACATCCCCTAAATCCCCCCGGGAGTTTGTAGCAGACGGGAGAACCCCCAAAATGGGGCGGGCGGGAGGTTTCACACCGGCAGCCCCCCAAACTCGGATTCCCGCTCCGCACCCACAGATCCTCCTCAGCCCCATCCACAGCAGGGTCCTCCCTCGAGTTTAAATTAGGCGGGGAAGCCCTCTCCCCAAAATGGATGGAGGGGAAGGAAGTTTCACACCAACAGCCCCCAAATCCGGGAGTCCAGGCTTGGGCCCCCCCCCTACACCCACAGACACCCCCGGCAGACC